>WQNJ02000133.1:0-93596 GCA_016584745.2 Phylloscopus trochilus trochilus
CAGCCGGGAGGGAGCATCGGCGGTCACCCGGACAGCGCCGAGGCACCGCGAGGGTGACAGATGCCACCAGCCAGGAGCTGGCGGTGCCCCCCCGATGCTGGCAGCCCCCCCGGGCCGGCGCTGCCGAGCCCCACGTGGCCGTGCCGAGCAGATTTTCCTTGGCTGCCTGGGCTATATTTAGCCTCCTGTAAAAAAAAAAAAAAAAAAAAAAAAGGGGTTAGCGAGCAGCGCTGGAGCCAGTGGCACAGCTAAGAATGTCAACGTAAGAGCAGCCAGGGATAAAAAAGCCCGGCCCGGGCGCTGGGAGCTTTGCACAAATCCCCGCGGCTGCGGGAGGGGTGGAGGCGGGCAGGGCTGCGAGGCAGAGCCCGCATCTCCCGGTGGGGCAGCGGGCGCTGGCCGCTCCCCTGGCCGCCCACCTGGAGGTTTCTCGATGTTTTCGGGCCGGCTCGCAGCATCTCTGCCCTCGGCCGAGCAGCCAGGGGTTGGAATCCAGTGAAATCCGGCCGAGTTCTGGGGGGTGGGTGTCCCCTCGGGGCACAGGGGACAGCGGCAGGCAGGAGGGGGCACCGAGCTGGGAGGGGTTTGTCAGGCTCCGCATCCCCATCCAGGCAGCTGGGAGTTACTGGAGCGTGGAGAATACATTTGAGCGCTTCCTTTTTTTATTTTTTTATATTTTTTTTTTGCCCACGAACACATTTTTTTGGGGGATGCTGCCTTTTCTGCTCGGTTAAAACTCCAGCACACCTTTCCTCCCCTCACCGCCCTGATCTGGAACCTTCAAGCAAGAGCTGGGCAAATCCTGCCCCATCCCAGCTCTTCCTGCCCCATCCCAGCTCTTCCTGCTCCATCCCAGCTCTTCCCACCCCATCCCAGCTCTTCCTGCTCCATCCCAGCTCTTCCTGCCCCATCCAGCTCTTCCTGCCCCATCCCAGCTCTTCCCGCCCCATCCCAGCTCTTCTCACCCCATCCCAGCTCTTTCTGCCCCATCCCAGCTCTTCTCACCCCATCCCAGCTCTTCCTGCCCCATCCCAGCTCTTCTCACCCCATCCCAGCTCTTCCCACCCCATCCCAGCTCTTCCCGCCCCATCCCAGCTCTTCCTGCCCCATCCCAGCTCTTCCCACCCCATCCCAGCTCTTCCTGCCCCATCCCAGCTCTTCTCACCCCATCCCAGCTCTTCCCGCCCCATCCCAGCTCTTCCTGCCCCATCCCAGCTCTTCCCACCCCATCCCAGCTCTTCCCACCCCATCCCAGCTCTTCCTGCCCCATCCCAGCTCTTCCCACCCCATCCCAGCTCTTCCCGCCCCATCCCAGCTCTTCCTGCCCCATCCAGCTCTTCCTGCTCCATCCCAGCTCTTCCTGCCCCATCCCAGCTCTTCCTGCCCCATCCCAGCTCTTCCCACCCCATCCCAGCTCTTCCTGCCCCATCCCAGCTCTTCCTGCCCCATCCCAGCTCTTCCTGCCCCATCCCAGCTCTTCTCACCCCATCCCAGCTCTTCCTGCCCCATCCCAGCTCTTCCTGCCCCATCCCAGCTCTTCCCACCCCATCCCAGCTCTTCCCGCCCCATCCCAGCTCTTCCTGCTCCATCCCAGCTCCTCCTGCCCCATCCCAGCTCTTCCCACCCCATCCCAGCTCTTCCTGCCCCATCCCAGCTCTTCTCACCCCATCCCAGCTCTTCCCGCCCCATCCCAGCTCTTCTCACCCCATCCCAGCTCTTCTCACCCCATCCCAGCTCTTCCTGCTCCATCCAGCTCTTCCTGCCCCATCCCAGCTCTTCCTGCCCCATCCCAGCTCTTCCTGCCCCATCCCAGCTCTTCCCGCCCCATCCCAGCTCTTCCTGCCCCATCCCAGCTCTTTCCCAAGCCCTCCTGTGCTGCTCTGAGCTCTGAGCTCTCCTGACCTTGCCTGGCCTCACTCCTGCCCAGCAATGTGGGATCTCAGCCAACACCAGAGCCGATGCCCAGGGCGAGGTGCTTTCCTCAGCTCTTTCCCAGAAATGATTCGCACGTTCTGCTGGGTCCACCGGGGCAGGGGATGAATATTTTGGGTGGCTGAGCCCCGAGAGAGGCTCTCTGAGTCATTCAGTGCTCCTTTTTTATTTTTTAAACCCACAGCTCCTGTGCTCAGCTGGCAGCGGGATGAGCCTCGGGCGGGGCTTGCATCTGGCTGCAGGATCCACCTCACCTTGGGGTCAGGAGGGAGCTGCTGCTGCTGCAAAAAAAGAAAAAAAAAACCCAAAAAAACCAAACTAGCAACAAATCATTCCTTGGGTTGAAATTTTCCACGCTGTCAGGGACAGCCAGGGATGTTCAAGGATGAACAAGGAGATGGGATGCTCAAGAAGAGCAGGATTTGGCTCTGCAGGGAACTCCTGGATGGAAAAGGAGGCCCGAGGAGCTGGGATGTGCAGGAGGAGCAGGATTGGGCTCTGTTGGCTCATGCAGGGATGTCCCTGATGGAAAAAGGAAGCTCGAGGTGCTGGGATGCTCAGGGAGAGCAGGATTTGCTTCTTCAGGGGGGAAATCCTGGATGGAAAAGGAAACCCAGGGAGCTGGGATGTGCACAAGGAGAGCAGGATTGGGCTCTGCAGGGAAATCCTGGATGGAAAAGGAAACCCAGGGAGCTGGGATGTGCAAGGAGAGCAGGATTGGGCTCTGCAGGGAAGTCCTGGATGGAAAAGAAAGCTCGAGGAGCTGGGACGCTCAGGAGGAACAGGATTTGGCTCTGCAGGAGTATCTGGGACGGAAATGAGGCCTGAGGAGCTGGATGCTCAAGGAGAGCAGGATTTGGCTCTGTAGGGATGTCCCTGATGGCAAAGACCCGTGCAACTCGCTGCTCCATCCCAGCTCTTCCCGCCCCATCCCAGCTCTTCCTGCCCCATCCCAGCTCTTCCTGCCCCATCCCAGCTCTTCCTGCTCCATCCCAGCTCTTCCTGCCCCATCCCAGCTCTTCCCGCCCCATCCCAGCTTTTCCTGCTCCATCCCAGCTCTTCCCGCCCCATCGCAGCTCTTCCTGCCCCATCCCAGCTCTTCCTGCCCCATCCCAGCTCTTCCTGCCCCATCCCAGCTCTTCCTGCCCCATCCCAGCTTTTCCTCCTCCATCCCATCTCTTCCATCCCAGCTGCCCCTGACGGCTTGGATTGGGGGGATAAAAGCGGGGGGAAGCAGCCCAGGTGCTGTCCCCCGCCGGGGCAGGACGCTGTGGGCTGGCAGGCACCGCAGGGTGGGGAGGATCTCCAGAAGCTCCCTGATGTCCTGGGGGCAGATGGAGCTGCGGGGTCGCCGTGCCCTGCGAAGCCCGCGGGGATCCAGATGGCCGAGCCCCGGAGCCCGGAGGGTGCCCGGGAAGGGCGCTGCTGCCTCTGCGGCACCGACACGGCCAGACTCTCGGCTCAGCGGGACGCTCCAGCCTGCCTGGTGACAAATCTCCCCGCGGGAGCTGTTTGCTGGCATTTTTCCCCCCCTCTGCTTTGAAATCCTGCCGGCGAGGAAACGCTCTTTGCTGCCTTTTTGGGCCCGGGAGAGCTCACAGGCAGGAAGGTTTTCCCCTCAGATCCATCCACCCCCGGCGCTCCAGGGCCGTGTCCTGCTGGAACTCATGGAAAATCCCGGCCCCCAGCCAGGGAACGACCTGCAGGTCCCCAAACCCTGTGACCCGTGGCCCAAAATAGCACCTGAAGCAGCGAGGGAGTGACGCAGCCCGAGGAGCGACCTGACCTTCCCTGCTCGTCACCTGTGTGCCCACGGGGGGCTCAGGTCGGAGAGATTGCGGCTGAAAGAGGAACGACCGAAGGGCTGCTCTCCCCACACCCCAGCGGTGACTTTTAGCCCAGATCAGAGCCGGGCAGGGGAGAGGGAAACAGCTCTGCGCTCCCTCCCTGCTGCCTCCACGCCCGGGAGCTGCCCCGCACCTGCAGCAGCCCCAGGGTCGGTGGGTTAGGGGTTATTTAGGGTTATTTAGGGGTTATTTCGGGTTATTTAGGGTTATTTAGGGTTATTTAGGGGGTTATTTCGGGTTTATTGAGGGTTTATCGAGCCCCCCTGCCCCACGGGGACAGAGCAGCTGGGCAGCAGCAGCAGCAGGAGGAGAGGAGATTCTTCCAGAGCCATTTTCTGTCGGTTCAGGAGCCTGGGTTTTTAGGGAAAAATGGGATTTAGGGAGCGGCCTGAGCCCATCCTCGCTGGCTTCACATCCCCGATGGGTCAATCCCAAAGCTCGGCAGGGCACAAACGAAATCCCAGCAGCAGGGAAGCTCATCCCGCTGGGAGCGCCCTGGGCAGAGGATCCCGGGGTCTGCAAAGCCCCAGAGCAGCAGCTGAGGAGGAGGAGGAGGAGCAGAGCAGCCTTCGCCCCCCACGGCACCAAGCACCACGGCCCTGCCCCGGGAGCAGCTCCCAGCGGGGGCTGCCTGAGCAGGGAATAAATTTTGGAATCGTTCTTCCCTTCCCAGCTGTCCTGAATCCCTGGAGTTTGGGTGCTGGGAGCTGCTGATGCTCGGCACGCCCTGGATGCAGGGGCGTTGGCAGAGTGGTCGTTCCGTGTCAGGAGCTGAAGGGACTCACGCACCTCCAGCGTGCCTCAGTTTCCCCAGCTCCCGCAGCCCGGCCGGCCCCAAAGGATCACGCCGGGAGAGGGAATTGTTCGGCCGCGGAGGAAACGGGGATGCGGCTCGGCTGCCCTCCCTCCCTCCCCCCGCGGCAGGGAGAGCTCTCCAAGGTGCTCCGACCCGCAGCGGGCTCTGCTCCCGTCCCCACCGCAGCCCCTCCCTCGCTCCCCCAGCCACCGGCGGTGTCACATCCGATCGGGGTGCCAGGCAGCATTAAACACCGCCGCTGCTCGGCCCCAGACTGCTCCGGAGAAGGGGAGACGAGTCAAGGAGAAGAGCGGAGCGTGAGCGGCTAAAAATAGCGGCTGGCGAAGGCAGGCTGCGCTCCCCGCCGGGCCGCCCGCCCGTCACCGCGCGTGAGCGAGCGGCGACACCGATGTCCCCACCCCCGGAGGCCGCAGCCCCTCCCGAGCTTGCGGAGGTGCCGGTCCCACGAGCAGCGCCCGTGTCCCGGCAGCGCCCGTGTCGCTGTCGCCGGGTGGGCGCGGGGGCTCCGGGAGGCATCGCCCGGCCCGGGTGGGGCGGCAGCGGCCGTGCCCGTGTCCCCACGGCCTCCGGGGGATGGACACCTCGCTCCGGGGCTGAGCATCGCCGCTCGCCATCAGCAGGGACACACAGGAGCTTGGCCGGAGCCGGGAATTTGGGATTTGCTGCGTCCCCCCGGGGCAGGGATGGATGGGGAGCCCGTCACCCGCGGGGGTGTCTCTCAAAGCATCCCCCCCAGCCCTGTGGGGACAGCCACCCGCAGGGCCAGGAGGGACATTTGGTGGCCTCTGAGCAGCCCCAGGCGGTTTCTCGGTGGCAGGGATGCCGATGGCAGCGCCGGGAGGTGCCTGCTGCTCCTCTGTGGGTTCCAGCCGATTTAATTCCCGCTTCGCCTCCCGCACCTCGCTGCCCCGACCCAGCTCGGGGGTGGGGGTCAGAGCCCCCCATCAAACACCCTCGGCGCTGGCCGTGTCCCCGCCCCTCAAGGTGACACCGGTGACAGGCCAGGAGCGGCTTGGTGGCATCTGCTGCGCGCCCGGGCTGTGCCCGGCGTCCTCCCAGCGGGGACAGCCCCCGGGCAGGGGGGCTGAGCCGCGATCCGCTGGGTTTGCCGGCCGCGTTCAGGGTCTCCCGGCCGCGTTCAGGGTCTCCCGGCCGCGTTCAGGGTCTCCCAGCCCCCCCCCCCCCTCCCCCACCCGCCACACGCCACGCGGGTGCAGCCACGGATTTTTTAATATTTATTTTTTTTTTCCCCCAAAGATTCGGAGCCTGTCATTGATTTCGGCTGCAGGAAATAGGGCGCTGTGGGTCAAATTTGGGGTCAAATTGTCCCGGTGGGCGAGCAGAGCCCCCTCAACCCACCCTCTCCTGGGGCTCTGCGGGCGGGGAGCCGAATCCAGGGGGAATCTGAGGGGAAAGGAGCCATTTCCCCGAGCAGGGCTGGAGGCCAGGCCGGGCTGCGAGCCCCCCGCCCGGGCTGGGCTGGGCTGGGCTGGGGGGTCCGAGCGGGGCAGAGCCCCACGGAGCCGGGGGGAGATGGGGCCGGGGGGATGGCACAGCCCTCCCCTCGTGCCAGCGCGGGGGGACGCGGGGACACAGCAGCCCGAGGGGGGGCGAGGGGCGGCCCCGGCGGCGGAGGGAGCGGGGGGGCGGCGGGCGGGGCCGGCGCTGGGTCCCCCCCGCGCCGAGCGGGGGCCGGGCCGGGCGGGAGCGGCGGCGCTGGGCGGGCGGCGGCGGCGGCGGCGGCGGCGGCTCGGCCCCGGGTGCCCCAGGGCCGCCTGGAGCCGGAGGCTTCCCCGAGGCTCCTGCCGAGCGCGGAGCATCCTTCCCCCGGCAGCCGGGCTGGCACCGGCACCGGCACCGACACCGGAATCAGCATCGACACCGGCACCGGCATCACCGACATCCCCATCGCCCCCGGCACCGAGATCCACATCACCCCCGGCATCGGCAGCAGCACCGGCAGCAGCACCGGGAGCGGCACCGGCACCGGCATCGCCGACATCCCCATCGCCCCCGGCACCGAGATCCACATCACCCCCGGCACCGGCAGCAGCACCGGCAGCAGCACCGGCAGCAGCACCGGCACCGGCATCGCCGACATCTCCATCACCCCCGGCAGCGGCACCGGCACCGGCACCGGCATCGCCGACATCTCTGTCAGCCCCGGCACCGGCGGCAGCATCACCTCCGCTGTCACCGTCACCGCCGGCCTCGGCAGCGACACCGGCACCGGCAGCAGGTGAGCGGCTGGCGGCTGCTGGGTGCAGGTGAGGTGGTGGCAGCGAGGCCCTGGGTGCCCACCCCGGGGACCGGTGCCCACCCTGGCGAGTGGGTGCCCGCCCCGGGAAGGTGGCGAGGCCGGAGGGTGTGGGGGTGGCCTCGGGGGCAGATGGGGTTTTGGGGGGGGGGGATGAAAGTTTGCGGTGGCTGCCGTGGGGCGTCTCTCGAGGGCTTGGGGTGTCTGTGCCCACCGCCCCGGGGGGCTCGCGGGGGGGATTTGGGGTTTGTGAGGCACCGAGTGAGGCTCGTCTGTCTCGGGGTGGGCGCTTCAGATCCACCCCCGGCTTGCCCCGGGTCACCGCTGCCCCCTCCACCTTCCCCCTGCCCTGTCCTCCTCTCAGCGACCACCACACCTCTACCCCCCCAGCTCCAGCCCGCAGCTCCCCGGATTGGAGCTTCCCCGACGATTTGGGCCCGGGGAGTTGCGGGGGTCCCGGGGCACGGAGAGTCCCCCCCCAGGGCTGAGCACCCCCCGCCCCGTGCGGGGGACACAATCCCGCGGTGCTTCCTCCCGGGAGGAAAGGGCTTCCCCCAGGGACAGCCCCTCCTCCCCGCCTCCGGGGCAGCATTTTGGCAGATTGCCCCTGCAGATGCTTGGATCGGGTCCCTTCAGTCCCCGGCGCTGGCTGCTGTCCCCTGGCCGGGTGGCAGTGGCACCGAGGAGGTGGCAGAGGCAGGATGTCCCCTGCTCACCCCCGAGCGCTCCCAGCCCGTGACCTTGGGGTGTCCCACCAAGGGACACCTCGGTCCTTGCTGTGCCAGCCCCGCCACTGCCCCCCTGTCCCTGCTCAGCACCAAAAGCAGGAATTTGGGAAGGGAGGAGGTGATGGCAGAGCCAGATCCTCATTTCCTGGAGCTGAGGGAATCCCAGCCTTTCTCCCCGGACTGGGATGCTGGGGGGCAGGGGGGGTTGCTCTGGGGGAGGCTCTGGGGGTTCAGCCCCTGGAGGAGCCCTGGCTGGGTGCTCCAGGCCTCGGGGGACCTGGCACCACGGGCAGGATGGGGACCACGGCCCTGCCCTGCCCTTGGCTCCTGGAACAGACAACTCCTGGCTCAGCCCTGGGGTGTTGGGTCTGGCTCTGCTCCATCACAGGTTTCCTCTGATCCCAGAGTGCCTGCACAGATTCCTTCCCTCCTCGGCTTTTCATCCCTTCCCTGCCAGCTTCCCAAGGGCCGGGGTGGGGGTGGGTTTTGCCCCAGGGTGGTGGTGACAGCTGGAGGATCCTGCTGGTGCTTCCACCCCTCGGGGCAGGGCTGGCAGGAGACACCTGGATCACCCCCAGGCAAGGCCTGGCCCCCGGCTGGGCATCGCTGCCTCCGAGCTGGGTGTCCTGGAAGTTTCCCACCTCCCCTCTTTGGCTGGGCTGCGGTGGGAAGGAGAGGATCTGGGCCTGGGGCAAGCACCTGCCAGGGCTCCCCGAGCTTCCAGGGATGGCTCAGCTGCCCCTTCTCTCCGGAATTCTGGGTGCCCGTGCTCATCCCGGTGCTCTGGCAGGGCTGGGAGCCTCCTCCATTCCCGGCTGGACCAGCCAAGGTGCCACCAGTGGAGGAGCTGGAGCAGGGATCAGAGGCTCCCGTGGCACGGGGGCTCCGGTGTCACCCAGCCCCGTGGTGTCACCCAGCCCCTGGGTGGCACCCAGCCTGGGATGAGCTCGGTGACACCCGGCTGGCACTTTTGTGACAGCCCACGGCCCTCGTCACAGCTCCCCAGGCTTCCCCTGGCACCCATCCCTGCGCCACCCACAGCCAGGCTTGCCCAGGGTGTCCCCTGTCCCCTGTCCCTCAGCTCCACCCGGGATCTCGGGCTGGAGCAGAGGTTTGGAAACCCCCTGGGGAGGAGGGAACCTGAACCTGGCAAGGAATGGAGCTGCTGTGGCCGTGGGTGACGTGTTCATTATGCCGAAATTACCCGGTTTCATCGTGTGAAATTACAGTTTGTGGTGCGTCGGGGCAGGGAGCTGACGGGAGCTCCATTACCCAGGGCTCAATCACCCTAATTACCCTCATTAGATCCCTTCCTTCCCCACGGAGATGTGGAGCTCCTGACACCCAGGGCAGGGCTGGGTTATCCAGGTGCTCCCTCCATCTCCGGGGGGCTGGGGGCTCTCATCCCCCCCTCCCCCAATGCCAAAGGGGCTCTCCCTTCCCCCCTTGGACCCAAAAAGGACCCAAAAAGGATTGAGGCTCACCCAGCACCTTTGTGGGGTCCCTGATGGGCCCCCAAGCTCCCCTCAGGGAGACATTCCCGTGCTCCTCCCACCACTCCAGCTGATTACCTTTAATCAGTTAATTAAAGGGAATTAACTGATGGGGGTGGAGGCTGGGATAGGAATAGCTCTGGAATAGGTCACGGCCTAGAGGCTGCTGAGCACCGGGAGTGCTGTGCCTGGAGCAGCTCCCATTCCTCCCTGGGATGGGGTGGGATCCTTTCCTTTCCTTTCCTTTCCTTTCCTTTCCTTTCCTTTCCTTTCCTTTCCTTTCCTTTCCTTTCCTTTCCTTTCCTTTCCTTTCCTTTCCTTTTTCCCCTTTCCTTTTTCCCCTTTCCTTTTTCCCCTTTCCTTTTTCCCCTTTCCTTTTTCCCCTTTCCTTTTTCCCCTTTCCTTTTTCCCCTTTCCTTTTTCCCCTTTCCTTTTTCCCCTTTCCTTTTTCCCCTTTCCTTTCCTTGGTAGGATCCAGGAGCTGCTCCTGCAGGAACGATCCCCATCCCCACCCAAACCCAACTGGGGTCAGGGTCTGTCCCTGCTGGTGCCAAGCTGGGTGCCAGAGCTGTCCCCTGCCCCTGGCACTGGGAACAAAGGCCCTGCCAGCCCTTGGGATTTGCCACAGCCCTGGCTGCTGGTTTCTGGGTGCTCTCCCTGTCCTCCCTGAGCTGCCTCACCCAGCACGTGGATCAGAGCCTGGCCAGGGAGCTGATCCCTCCCTCAGCCCCATCCCTGCCAGCAGCAGCATTCCCAGAGCCCTGAGGGCCTCCTGGCCCCTCCCAGCCTCTGGGATGTGATGGGAAAGGCCAGAAATCCCTGTTAGGAGCACAAAGTGATGGGAACATTCCCCAGGGGAGAGCTGGGATCCCAGGGGAGAGCAGGAGGGGTGGGGAGCAGTGATGTGTGCTGGGCTGGGAGCCTCGGAGGGAGGGGAGGAGGAGCTGGGATTTGGCCATTCCCTCTCTGGACAGCACAGCTGAGGTTTTCCAGGTTTTCCATGCCCTCTCCTGGAGGGTTGGGATGCAGGATGGAGCCCTGCAGTGTCAGCCCCTGTCCTCGCGCCTCTGCCCTCTGAGCTTTTGGTGCTTCCCTCTCAAATTCGAGCAACTCAGGGGCTTGTCCGGGGCTGGAACCCTCGTGATCCATCCAGAGGGAATCACACACCCAGGTTTGCACCTTTCCAGGATGCTCCCAGAGGGAAAAACCACCTGGATTTGTGGGCTGGTAGGAGCTGCTGAGCTCAGCAGGGCTGTGCCAGGAGTGAGCTGCTGACTCCTCCGGAGCGCTTTGAGCCGGCCCAGCCCCGGGCCTGAGGGATCCAGAGGGGATTTTCTCCGGGGTCACTGCCCCGTGGGGAAGCCAAGCCCTGATGGGGGACCTGGATTTGGGTGGGCAGGATTTGGGTTTGCTCAGGGAGGTGTAGGATTGGGATGCCAGGGAGCAGGAGAGCCCTGGATTCACTCCCACACCGGAGCAGCACTCGCTCCTCTGGTTTGTGTCTCCGTCGTTAAAAACCAAAGGGATGCTTTACACAAACAGCCTGAAATCCCTTCCAGACAGATTCAGGCTGGATTTTCGGATTTTTCCTGGGTTTTTTTTTTTTTCTGGGATATTAGCAGAGCTGAACTCTGCCATCATCCATCCCGCTGGCTGATGGAGAAATAGCACAGCCTCTGCTCCTGCCGGCGGCTCCATTCCATTTGTCAGCAGCAAACCCCACCTCCCGTGCACATCTCCCTGCTGGAGGCCGGGAATGGCAGGGAATGGAGATCACCGGTGTCCCATTTCACAGCCCTTCCTTCTCCTCGCCTGGAACGGGAGTTCAGGGTCCCAGGATCCGGCTGAGCCGGTGAAGGGAAGGGTTTGGGAAGGGTTTGTGCTCCGCCTGGGCCGGTGTGAGCTGGGACACGGCTCAGGTTTTGTGTGGAAATAAAAAAATCCCAAGACCTAGAGCTGGAAAAAAAATTAAAATCATTTATAATTAAATTTATAATTAATTATAATAATAATAAAAAAAAAAGTCATAGAATCCCTGGTTGGGAAGGATCTTAAAGCTCATCCAGTGCCACCCCAGCCGTGGCAGGGACACCTCCCACCGTGCCAGGCTGGGCTTGGGCACTGCCAGGGATCCAGGGGCAGCCACAGACTGGGCAGTGAGACCTGAAACTGTGCAAAAGGAGCAGAGGGTGAAGGCTGATCTTTGCAAGGATCCAGGGAGAGGTCTGGGTGGAATAACTGAGGGTTTGGGTGTGAGCAGGGGTGGGACTGAGCCTAAAGGTCCTGCCCATCCGCAGGGCAGCGATGGGGACCAGGCAGGGAGCAGGGGAAAGGGATGATGGAGGGGACAAAGAGACCCTTGAGCAAATCCCAAATCCATGGATGAGGCCATCCAAGCACAAGCAGGAGTGGTGGAGAAGAGGGAAATATGATCTGGATGTGAGGATGAGCATGCAAGAGCAGGAGGAAGGTCAGAGCTCAAGGCAGGACACGGGAAGGGCTCAGAGGGTGATGGGAATTCCTCTGGAATTATCCTAACAAGGGGGATCCGTGATGGGAATTCCTCTGGAATTATCCCAACGAGGAGGATCCACTGCTCTACAGAGAGGGAAGGGCTGGGAGCCACTTGTCCCATGCCCCTGGAAGGTGGGCTCTGCTGGGAAGGGAATCACAGGGAGGAGCCAACCCTGCAGGTTCTGGGCTGTGCTGGAGCTTCTCAGCCTGGGCCAGAGCTTTAGGGAGCTGCCAGTGCCACCTCTGCTCAGAAACCCCGCTGCAACCATTCCCCAGAGCTTTGGGGAGCTGCCAGTGCCACCTCTGCTCAGAAACCCCACTGCAACCATTCCCCAGAGCTCTGGGGAGCTGCCAGTGCCACCTCTGCTCAGAAACCCCACTGCAACCATTCCCCAGAGCTCTGGGGAGCTGCCAGTGTCACCTCTGCTCAGAAACCCCACTGCAACCATTCCCCAGAGCTTTGGGGAGCTGCCAGTGTCACCTCTGCTCAGAAACCCCGCTGCAGCCATTCCCCAGAGCTTTGGGAAAGAGCCAGGGAGCCAGGGGAGAACTGGGGAAGAACCAGTGTATTGGAAATCACGCTGGTGGTGTCCAATGAGAGAGATGATCTGCAGAGCAGGATGCTCTTTGGGACACGTGGTTTATCGGTCGTGGTTTATTGGTCGTGGTTTATTGCTCGTGGTTTATTGGTGGTGGGGAGGCACCTGACTGGGGAAGAGTCCAAAGGTCCAAAGGGACAGGGATCCAGGGGAGCAAGAGCCCGAGTTCCCTGTTACATTCCATTTGAACCCTTTCTATCGTGAATATTCTGAGCATCAACCAATCACCTCAAGATACAAAACCTACAGAATCTACACACAGCCTATGGGAACTACAGCATTACAATGCTACTCTACAGACCAAAATCCTGAAAAACCACCTTATCCCTGATACCTGAGAAGGTCCAACCCTTTATTCATCCTTTTGTCCTGGCAAGGGTGTCACTGAACCACCCAGCCCAGTCTTTCAGCTGGTTTAATCACCCTCTTCCTGCCCAGCACCCTACAGTTCAAATCTTACTCTCAATTCCATTCCTCTTGTGGGTTTCATACCTTAGAATCTTTTACTAATAAATCATCTCTGCAGGGCCCAGCTACTTCATCCTCTCCAACAGCAGTGGGAGGCCTTGCTGGTGCTGCAGGCAGGATTCGGGTTCCCTTGGATCCCTGCACTGCATCGCTCCAAAGGTGCCCGGCAAGACCCGAGTATCCTGCCTGCTCCACCTGGAATCCTGGGGATTTGGGGATAGAAGTGCCCAGGCCGTGGTTGGAGAGGTCTGAGGGCAGGCAGGAGAGGGGGGGTGTGCCAGCATCCCACGGGAATGGGTCCTGGAAGCTGCATCCCTGCCAGGAGGGATCAGCCTCTCCAGACACTTCCCCGTGTGCTCCAGGAGTCGCCCTGCACCTCCACGCTCGATGTTCCTGCGCCAGCCCACATCCCTGCAGCCTCCTCCCCCTTTCCCAGGAAAGGAGGAGTTCAGGACAATATTTATCCCCCTCCTCTCCTCCCCCTGAGACCCTGGAGCTGTCCCTGGGCAGGTGGCACAGCTCATTCCCACCTGGCTCAGCACCCGCGGGGCTCCAGCAGCCGCTCCCCTGGAGAGGAACCCAGCCCCGCCGCCTCCCCGGGGAGCTCCGGGCTCTCCGGGTTTGATGCTGGGTTTAATTGTTGCCATCTGCCGTTCCCGGCTCCGGGGGCTGTCTGCTGCCTGCCGGGCTCTGCTTAGCCCGGCCCCGCTGGGTTTCCCTCGCCTGTGGACTCCTGGCTCGTTTCCCTGGACGATGCTCCCGTTCCCTTCTGACCTTGGGGCAGCTCTTCCCTTCCCATTTCCCTCATTTTCAGTTTCACCTCGCTAAATCCTCCCCGTCTCTCATCACCTTCAGCGGCGCTGAGGGGTCGCTGGTGGGTTTTTGGAGGGTTTGTTCCAGGCTGCAGCATTCCCAGCACAGACCCCATAAAGTGCTGAGTTAAAGGCGCAGGAGGAACGCCCCAAACAGAGAAAGCCACGAGCATTAAATGCCCCAAACCCCCTTCCAGAGGAGCTCACTGTCCACTAACAACTCAGGAGCTGAAGAAGCAAATCCTTGTGGGTTGAATGAATCCTCAAGATCCCTGTAACCCCTGCCAGCTCCTGAATTCCTGGAGCTCTCCTGGTTTGCTGTCTCTGGCGGGGTTTGGGGTCTCTCTTTGCTGTGTTTGCCAAAGCTGTGGTGTCTCCGTGGTGGTCCCCAGGCTCCGGGTGCATTTGGGGTCACAAGCCCACCCAGCTGTGCTAGAGGGGACATCCCTCACTCCCCACAGACATCCCACAGCTGAGGGGATCCACGGATGAGCCCACAGATGTGCTGGACCCTGACCTGGGTTTGTTTGACTGCTCCATCCCCGGCTGGGTCACACCTTCCTCCCCTTCCTCCCTCCAGGGCTCTGCTGTTCCCAAGGAACCTGCCCAAGGAGCACATCCCTGTCCCTCCACCTCTCCCAGCACCTTCCCTGCCCGTGTCCAGCAGGGATCAAGGTTCATTTCTGCCCCTTCCCTCCTCTTTAATCCCATTAAGGGCATTAAAGCAGCCCCGAGCACCTCCCATGTGACTCCAGGAGGGTTTTTTTTTTTCAGGCTGAGACCACGTTAAGCCCCAGCAAGTGTCCCCGCTTAGAGGGGGAAATCCTCGCTCACCGGCTTTATCCAGCGGGATTTGCCCCGTTTGGGGTGGGATTTGCCCGGAGCTCGTGGCATGGCGCAGGTGTTGGTGGCTTGGACGTTGTCCCCAGGGGCGCGGGGACATCGGTGCTGCATCCCAGGAGCGCTCAGGGCTGTGACAACCCGCGGGTTTGTGTCCCCAGGCAGCAGCAGGGTCCTGATTCTCGGTGTGGTTTTTCAGAGCGGGGCGAGCAGGCTGGACCCAGCTCCATCCCCGCAGCCCCGGCAGCGTTTTGCCGCGGGCAGGGCGGGATCCAGCCGGCCCCGGGGGCCGATCAGCGCTGATCCTCCGGCGCTGGAGGCAGCGGGAGGCGCCGGCGCCGTCGGGAAGGAGCTTTGATCCGGCCTGCGGGGCTCCGGCTCTGCTGGGCTGTGCAGAGGATCTGTGCGTGAGCGTGTGTGAGTGTGCACAGTGTGCGTGGGTGTGTGTGAAGTTTTAACCCCCCCTAGCCGCGATGCTGGCTCAGATTTTGGGGGGCTTTGGGGGGATAGGCTTCAGGAGAGGGAAAAGAAATCCAAAAGAGGCTTCTGACCTCAGGGGGTTCCAAGGCTTTATTCTTGAAGGGGTCCCAGGGGCAAAGAGGGTGAACAAGGAGGAGCAGGGGTTTATCCAGACTCTCTGTCCCAGCACAGATAGCTGGCACAGAGTCATAGGTCAGAGATAGGGAAAGGTGGGGTTATAAACTGAGGGTTACAGTCTTTGGGGGTCTCTGGGGAAAAACCATTTCCCCAAAGGAATACAACAGGTTCTCAGCTGAAGTTTTAACTCCCCCTGGCCGCGATGCTGGCTCAGATTTTGGGGAGCTTTGGGTGGGTTAAGCTTCAGGAGAGGGAAAAGAAATCCAAAAGAGGCTCCTGACCTCAGGGGGTTCCAAGGCTTTATTCCTGAAGGGGTCCCAGGGGCAAAGAGGATGAACAGGGAAGAGCAGGGGTTTATCCAGACTCTCTGTCCCAGCACAGATAGCTGGCACAGAGCCATAGGTCAGAGATAGGGAAAGGTGGGGTTAAACTGAGGGTTCCAGTCTTTGTGGGGTTTCTGGGGAAAAACCATTTCCCCAGAGGGATACAACAGGTTCTCAGCTGAAATTTTAACTCCCCCTGGCCGCGATGCTGGCTCAGATTTTGGGGAGCTTTGGGTGGGTTAGGCTTCAGGAGAGGGAAAAGAAATCCAAAAGAGGCTCCTGACCTCAGGGGGTTCCAAGGCTTTATTCCTGAAGGGGATCCTGGGGGCAAAGAGGGTGAACAAGGAGGAGCAGGGGTTTGTATCCAGATTCTGTCCCAGTACAGATAGCTGGCACAGAGCCACAGGTCAGAGGTAAGGGAAAGGTGGGGTTAAAATAAAAGGTTACAGTTTTTGGGGGTTTCTGGGGAAAAACCATTTCCCCAGAGGAATACAACAGGTTCTCACCTGAAGTTTTAACCCCCCCTGGCCGCGATGCTGGCTCAGATTTTGGGGAGCTTTGGGCGGGGATCGGCTTCAGGAGAGGGAAAAGAAATCCAAAAGAGGCTCCTGACCTCAGGGGGTTCCAAGGCTTTATTCCTGAAGGGTTCTGGAGGCAAAGAGGAAGAACAAGGAGGAGCAGGGGTTTGTATCTGGTCTCTGTCTGGGATGGGATAGCTGGCACAGAGCCACAGGTCAGAGATAAGGGACAGGTAGGGTCGGACCAAGGGTTACAGGCTCTGGGTGGGGTTTTGAGGGAAAGACCATTCCCAAAGGGATACAACGTGTGTGTGCGTGTGTGTGTGTGTGTGTGTGTGAACACGGCATCACGGATCCACAGAGAATCACAAAATCCTTTCGCCTGGAAAATCCCACCGAGATCAGAGTCTCGCCATCCCCTCGGCCACCAAGCCCCCGTCCCCAAGTGCCACATCCCGCTGGCTGCTGAGTCCCTCCGGGGCTGGTGGCTCCAGGGCTTCCCAGGCGGGATTTGTCCCCAGAAGGCGGGTGTGAGCTCCCAAAGTGTCCCTGGGGGCAGGGTGGGACACCCCCAGGCGTGTCACACCTGTCCCTGTGCCAGGCTCAGGGCTCCCCCAGGGGCTGCCCTGGCACAGGTGAGGGACATGGCCCGGAGCAGGACGGGGGTGACAAACGCTGGGACAAGGAGATGGCACGGCTGTGGCACTGGGGGGGTCAGGAAGTGCCACCTGTGCAGGCAGAGTGACAGGGGGTGGCACACGTGTGACAGGGGTGACACACAGTGTGACAGGGGGTGGCACACGTGTGACAGGGGTGGCACACGTGTGGCAGGGGGTGTCACACGGTGTGACAGGGGTGACACATGGTGTGGCAGGGGGTGACACACAGGCACACACGTGTGGCAGGGAATGTCACACATGCACAGACATGTGACAGGGTGTGCCACACAGGTGTGGCAGGGAATGTCACACGTGCACAGACCTGTACAGCCACAGGGGACAGCCCAGCCAGAGGTGGCACACAGAAACACACCTGTGTGACAGGGCACACACCTGTGACAGGGAACACACCTGTGACAGAGCACACACCTGTGACAGTGCACACACACTGACAATGCACACACCTGTGACAGTGCACACAGGTGACAATGTACACACCTGTGACTGACAATGCACACACACTGACAGTGCACACACACTCACACCTGTGACAGTGCACACACCTGTGACAGTGCACACACACTGACAATGCACACACATGACAGTGCACACACCTGTGGCAGTGCACACACCTGTGACAGGGCACACACACGTGACAGTCCACACAGGTGACAATGTACACACCTGTGACAGACAATGTACACACCTGTGGCAGTGCACACACACTGACACACCTGTGCTGAAGCAGTGCAGGTGTTCCCCAGAGGGCAGTGGCTGTGCAGGTGTGCAGGGAACCTTCGTCACTGCCCCTGCCTTTGTCACCCCCCCAGCCCCGCCCCGTGCCTCAGTTTCCCCCCCGAGCAGCGCCCGGGTCCTGCCCCTCACGGCACAGCCGCCACTGATCACTAATTAACTAATCACGGGTTAATCATTTATTTCTCCCCCTCCCCGCAGCCGTGGCCACCCCTCCCGTGCACACACAGCACCCAAGGACCTTGGCTCGTCCTGCCTGCAGTGATCCCCAGCAGGAACTCCCAGCGATTCCAGAATTCCCAGTGATCTCCAGCAGGAACTCCCAGTGATCCCCAGCAGGAATTCCCAGTGATTCCAGAATTCCCAGTGATCCCCAGCAGGAACTCCCAGTGATTCCGGAACTCCCAGCGATTCCCAGCAGGAATTCCCAGTAATTCCAGAACTCCCAGTGATCCCCAGCAGGAACTCCCAGTGATCCCCAGCAGGAACTCCCAGTGATTCCAGAATTCCCAGTGATTCCAGAATTCCCAGTGATCCCCAGCACTACTTCCCAGCAGGAACTCCCAGTGATCTCCAGAAGGAATTCCCAGTGATCCCCAGCAGGAATTCCCAGTGATTCCGGAACTCCCAGTGATCCCCAGCACTCCTTCCCAGCAGGAACTCCCAGTGATCTCCAGCAGGAACTCCCAGTGATCTCCAGCAGGAATTCCCAGTGATCTCCAGCACTGATTCCCAGCAGGAATTCCCAGTGATCCCCAGCAGGAATTCCCAGCAGGACGCCGGTGAGTTCACACCCCCATTGTCACCAGCTTGGGCAGCATTGCCACCAACATCTGGCCTGGAGGGGATGGGGTGGGGCTCTGGGGTCCCTGTGCTCTGTGGGGGCGGAGGGCATTTGGGGGGTTGAGGGCACTTTGTCCCCGCCAGGTCCTGTGCCACCCCTGTGCCACCCCTGTGCCACCCCTGTGCCCCTCCCTGTCCCTCCTGTGCCACTCCCACCTGCCATGGCAAAAGCCCAAAGTGTTTCCAGAGCTGAGCAAACACCTCAAGAAGGTCCCAGCAGGATGGCTCCATGCCAGCCAGTCAGGTTTTCCTGATCCCAGGGGCTTCCCAGGAGAGCCCTCCCACCCACCCAGGGCACCCCAGCACTGCTGCTGCCTGCCCGGCTCAGCAAAAGCCACCCTGCAAGGGACACGGTGGTGTCCCCAGGCTGGGGGCTCCATGCACCTCCCTGGCAGTGCTGGCTCAGCCTCCCTGCCTGTCAGCTCTGTGTTCCCATCCCTGCTCTCCATCCCTCCATCCATCATCCATCCATCCATCCATCCCTCCATCCCTCCATCCATCCATCCCTCCATCCATCCATCCATCATCCATCCATCATCCATCCATCCATCCATCATCCATCCATCCATCCATCCCTCCATCCATCCATCCATCATCCATCCATCCATCATCCATCCATCCATCCATCCATCCATCATCCATCCATCATCCATCCATCCATCCACCCATCCATCCATCCATCCCTCCATCCCTCCCTCCCTCCCTCCATCCATCCATCCATCCCTCCATCCCTCCATCCATCCCTCCATCCATCCATCCACCCATCCCTCCATCCACCCATCCCTCCATCCCTCCCTCCCTCCCTCCACCCATCCATCCATCCCTCCCTCCCTCCCTCCATCCACCCATCCATCCATCCATCCATCCATCCATCCATTCATCCATCCACCCACCCACCCATCCATCCCTCCATCCCTCCCTCCCTCCCTCCCTCCCTCCATCCATCCATCCATCCATCCCTCCACCCATCCCTCCATCATCCACGGACAAGCCCCAGGGCCCCCCCGGTGTCTGGGGTGCTGTGGGTGCTCCCCTGGGGACACCCCCTGTTGTCCCCACCCCAGACCCGCTCCCTGCTCCCTTTCCCCCCCATTGGTGACCCTGCTCTGCCTCCCCCAGGTGGGAGCCGGGGGGGCCCGGCGGGGGCGGATCCCTGTCCCCTGTCCCCTGTCCCCTGTCCCCTGTCCCCTGTCCCCTGTCCCCTGCAGTGTCCTGGGAGGGTCACCCTGCCAGGCCAGGCTGGAGGGTGCCCGGTAAGGCCGCCTGGGCTGGGGGTGCTGCTGGGACCCCTGGGAACCCCACACCAGGGGAGACCAGAGCACCCAAAGGTGCCGGGGTGGGGGTGGCCAGTCCCAGGGGCAGCGTGCTGCTGCCTTTGCTGCTGGGGGGGACAGCAGGGCTGCAGGGGGGGCAGAGGGGCTCCTGAGGGGCAGAGGGGCTGCAGAGGGGGCAGAGGGGCTGCAGGGGGGGCAGAGGGGGCAGAGGGGGCAGAGGGGCTGCAGGAGGGGCAGAGGGGGCAGAGGGGGCAGAGGGGCTGCAGGGGGGGGCAGAGGGGCTGGAGGGGGGGCAGAGGGGCTGCAGAGGGGTCAGAGGGGCTGCAGGAGGGGGCAGAGGGGGCAGAGGGGGCAGAGGGGCTGCAGGAGGGGCAGAGGGGGCAGAGGGGGCAGAGGGGCTGCAGGGGGGGGCAGAGGGGCTCCTGGGGGGCAGAGGGGCTGCAGGGGGGGAGCAGAGGGGCTGCAGGGGGGAGCAGAGGGGCTGCAGGGGGGGGCAGAGGGGCTGCAGGGGGGGCAGAGGGGCTGCAAGGGGGGCAGAGGGGCTGCAGGGGGCAGAGGGGATGCAGGGGGGGCAGAGGGGCTGCAGAGGGGCAGAGGGGCTCCTGGGGGGGCAGAGGGGCTCCTGGGGGGCAGAGGGGCTGCAGGGGGGGCAGAGGGGCTGCAGAGGGGTCAGAGGGGCTGCAGGGGGGGGCAGAGGGGCTGCAGGGGGGGCAGAGGGGCTGCAGAGGGGCAGAGGGGCTGCAGGGGGCAGAGGGGATGCAGGGGGGGCAGAGGGGCTGCAGAGGGGCAGAGGGGCTCCTGGGGGGGCAGAGGGGCTCCTGGGGGGCAGAGGGGCTGCGGGGGGGGCAGAGGGGCTGCAGGGGGGGCAGAGGGGCTGCAGAGGGGGCAGAGGGGCTGCAGGGGGGGCAGAGGGGCTGCGGGGGGGGCAGAGGGGCTGCAGGGGGGCAGAGGGGCTGCGGGGGGGCAGAGGGGCTGCAGGGGGGGCAGAGGGGCTGCAGAGGGGGCAGAGGGGCTGCAAGGGGGGCCAGAGGGCACCAGAGCAGCCAGCCCGGAGCGGAGCCGGCTCCCTTTAGCCGGCCGTGCTCCGGGGCTGACGGAGGGGACGTCTCTCCCCAGGGTTAGCATGACCGAGGTGGAACCCGTGCTGGACTTCGCATCCTCGGGCAGGACGGGCCGGCGCAATGCCCTGCCCGACATCCTGGGCTCGCCCGCCGGAGTCAGCCCCGCCGACCTGCCCCTCAAACTGGCCGAGATGTCCCTGAGCGCAGGTGGGGGAGCGGGAGGAGCCGGGGGAGGATGTGGGCTGAGCAGGGCCGGGGGGTCCCGTGTTCATCCCGTGATCAGGGATGAGGACACTGAGGGGCTGGAGCATCCCCAGGGCAGGGAAAGGAGCTGGGAAGGGGCTGGAGAATTCCTGAGGGAGCTGGGAAAGGGGCTGAGCCTGGAGCAAAGGAGGCTCAGGGGGGCCCCTGTGGCTCTGGACAGCTCCTGCCAGGAGGGCACAGCCGGGGTCATTGATCAGGTCATTGCAGTGCAGGCCCCAAATCCAATCAGGGATTTGATGGAATTTCCCCCTGGCCCAAAGCACAGGCTCCATCTTGTTCATCAACAGCAGCAGCAGATCTGCTGTAGGAACAAACATGAGCTCAGTGCTGGGAAAGAACTTTTCCTGCTGAAAAATGTGAAAATGTGATCAAGGCCTGAGCTGGGCCTGCTGAGGCTGCTCAGATCCTGGGCACCGTGGATGGGAACAGGACCTGGAGGGGCTGGAGCCAGTCCAGGGCTGGGAACGGGGCTGGGAAGGGTCTGGAGCCCCAGGAGGGGCTGAGGGAGCTGGGGAAGGGGCTGAGCCTGGAGCAAAGGAGGCTCAGGGGGGCCCCTGTGGCTCTGCACAGCTCCTGCCAGGAGGGGACAGCCGGGGGGGTCGGGCTCTGCTCCCAGGGCACAGGGACAGGAGGAGAGGGAACGGCCGTAGAAAGTCCAGGTTGGAAAATTCCCCCATGGAAAGGGCGTTCAGGAACTGCCCAGGGAGGTTTGGAGTCTCCATCCCTGGAGGTGTCCAGGTCACTGGGCTGTGGACAAGGTGGGCATCGGGCACAGCTGGGACTCGATGCTCTTGGGGCTCTTTTCCAGCCTCGCTGATTCCCTGATTCCCTGTGCTCCGTTCCCACCCCATGACTCTCTCTCTCTCTCTCTCTCTCTCTCTCTCTCCCCGGTCTCTCCCTGCAGGCAGCGCCCAGGACATGCAGTCTCCCTCCGCGGAGGCGCCCCCTCCGCAGCCCCCCAGCCCCGAGCTGAAGGACACGTCCTAACCCCGCCCGGGGTGGGGGGACATTGGTGACCGGCGGCGGAGGACGGAGGAGGCTGCGGAGCAGCACCAGCCCGGCTCTCCCGGCACTGCCCGAGTCCGCCGGGATTTCCTCGGCGCTGCCGCAGCGAGGCCCTGGAGCGTCCCCCGGCCGTGGGGGGACATGCAGGGGACCTGCCCGGACCGAGGGGCCATCCCACACACGCCCTGGGCCAGGACTCGCGGTGGGGTGGGGGGAGGAAGATTTATTTTATTTTATTTTATTTTTTGCCTCCCCGGTGGGGAGGAATATTTTTCTTCTGGGGCATTTGGCGGGGCCGAGCGCGGGGCGGGGGGGTCCCGGGGGGGGGCCCCTCCTGGCCGCAGGAGCAGCCACGGGTGTTTCTTGCTGAGTGTGGTGTTTCACTGTGATGTTTTTGGGTACCACCTCGTCTTCTGGCCTTTCTTCTGGGGGACTCAGGAGCCGTTCCCAGGTTTTTTGTGTGGGGGGGGTGAGGTGGGGAAACACAACCCGAGAGCCCCCCACCCCCCAGCCCTTAAGCAAAGCCCCCGTGGGTTGCCAGGATGTCTCTGAGGGATCCCCTGAGGAGCAGAGCACCCCAGCGCCGTCCAGCTCCCGGGGAGGGGGGGTGCCGGTGAGTTTGGGGTGTGGGAAGCAGGGCGATGCTGCTCGCAGCACCCCCAGCCCCCCGAGGCAGGTCACCCATCGTCCCGGATCCTCTGGCACAGCCCCGGGCCGGGCCAGCCGCGTCCTGCGGCCTCGGGGGGATGCGGGAGACACAGAGCGGAGCTTCCCCAGGCTCCGGCCGTGCCCGATCCTCTGCTTTTGCCAGCGGGCGGGATGGGACCCTCCGCCCGGGCACTGAGGGGCTGAGGGGGGACTCGTCTGCCCACTCTGGGGGCCGCTGGCCAGAGCCGAACCCAGCCCATCCCTCCATCCATCCCATCCCGGACCGTCACCCACAGCCATCGCTGTGGGACCAGCGGAGCAATCCCGCAGCCCAGGTCCCCTCTGGAGCCGGAGAGCCGTGCGGGGCCACCGTGCCCAGCGCCCCGTGGGGTCCCGGCCACCATCGGGCTGCCGGGCGCTGTCCCTTGGCCCGGAGGCCACTCCCGGGTGGGAGGGAGAGCTGGGTGTGATGGGCACGTCTGGGGGGATCCGTGTGCGGGGGATCCGTGTGCGGGGTATCCGTGTGTGGGGGATCCGTGTGCGGGGGATCCGTGTGCGGGGGATCCGTGTGTGGGAGGATCCGTGTGCCCGGGATCCGTGTGTGGAGGATCCGTGTGCGGGGGATCCGTGTGCGGGGGATCCGTGTGCGGGGGATCCGTGTGCGGGGGATCCGTGTGTGGGAGGATCCGTGTGCGGGGGATCCGTGTGCGGGGGATCCGTGTGCGGAGGGGATCCGTGTGCGGGGGGGATCCGTGTGCGGGGGATTCGTGTGCGGGGGGGATCCGTGTGCGGGGGGGATCCGTGTGCGGGGGGATCCGTGTGCGGGGGATCCGTGTGCGGGGGATCCGTGTGCGGAGGGGATCCGTGTGCGGGGGATCCGTGTGCGGGGATCCGTGTGCGGGGGGATCCGTGTGCGGGGATCCGTGTGCGGGGGGATCCGTGTGAGGGGGATCCGTGTGCGGAGGGGATCCGTGTGCGGGGATCCGTGTGCGGGGGGATCCGTGTGCGGGGGATCCGTGTGCGGGGATCCGTGTGCGGGGGGATCCGTGTGAGGGGGATCCGTGTGCGGGGGGATCCGTGTGCGGGGGATCTGTGTGCAGGGGATCCGTGTGAGGGGGATCCGTGTGCGGGGGGATCCGTGTGCGGGGGATCCGTGTGCGGGGGGATCCGTGTGCGGGGGATCTGTGTGCAGGGGATCCGTGTGCGGGGGATCTGTGTGCAGGGGATCCGTGTGTGGGGGATCCGTGTGCCCGGGATCCGTGTGAGGGGGATCCGTGTGCCCGGGATCCGTGTGAGGGGGATCCGTGTGCGGGGGGATCCGTGTGAGGGGGATCCGTGTGCGGGGGGATCCGTGTGCGGGGGATCTGTGTGCAGGGGATCCGTGTGTGGGGGATCCGTGTGCGGGGGATCCGTGTGTGGGGGATCCGTGTGCCCGGGATCCGTGTGAGGGGGATCCGTGTGCCCGGGCACCTGCGGGTGTGGGCACACACTTACACGGGCATTCCTGGGCAGGGAATCCATGGCATCGCCATCCGTGCGTGTGTCCATTCATGGTGTTTGTGTGTGTGCATCCATGTGCATGGGCACACATGTACACGGGCATTCCTGGGCATGGAATCACATGTGTGTGAGCATTCCTGTGTGTGTGCATCCGTGTGTGTGTGTGTGCATCCATGTGCATGGGCACACATGTACACGGGCATTCCTGGGCATGGAATCACGTGTGTGTGAACATTCCTGTGTGTGTGCATCCGTGTGTGTGCATCTGTGCATGGACACCCACGTGTGTGTGCATCCATGGGCACAGAAACCTCTGTACACGGGCACTCGAGGGTGTGGATATGTGCACACGTGTGTGTGTGTGTGTCTGTGTGTCTGTGTGTCTGTGTGTCTGTGTCTGTGTGTCTGTGTCTGTCTGTCTGTGTGTGTGTCTGTGTGTGTCTGTCTGTGTCTGTGTGTCTCTGTGTCTGTGTGTCTGTCTGTGTGTTTCTGTGTCTGTCTGTGTCTGTCTGTGTGTCTGTCTGTGTGTGTCTGTGTGTGTGTGTGTGTGTCTGTGTGTCTGTCTGTGTGTCTGTGTGTCTGTGTCTGTGTGTCTGTGTCTGTGTGTCTGTGTCTGTCTGTCTGTGTGTCTGTGTGTCTGTGTCTGTGTGTCTGTCTGTGTGTCTGTGTCTGTGTGTCTGTGTGTGTGTGTGTCTGTGTCTGTGTGTCTGTCTGTGTGTGTGTGTGTCTGTGTGTGTGTGTCTGTGTCTGTCTGTCTGTGTCTGTGTGTGTCTGTCTGTCTGTGTCTGTGTGTCTGTCTGTGTGTGTGTGTGTCTGTGTGTCTGTGTGTCTGTCTGTGTGTATCTGTGTGTGTGTGTCTGTGTGTCTGTGTGTGTGTCTGTGTCTGTGTGTCTGTGTCTGTGTGTCTGTGTCTGTCTGTCTGTGTGTGTGTGTGTGTCTGTGTGTCTGTGTGTGTGTCTGTGTGTCTGTCTGTGTCTGTGTCCGTCTGTCTGTGTCTCCCTGGGGAATGCATTGTCCTCCTGTCCTTGTCACCCTGGCCCGCAGAGCCCTGCGCTGTCCCAGCCAGGCCAGGTGACACTCACCCCACGGGGACAGGGACAGGGACGGGGACAGGGACAGGGGCAGGGACAGGGACAGGGACTCTGTGCCCCCAGGGCACCAGGTGAGGGGTCCTGCTCGCTGGCAGCGTCAGCAGGAGGGAGCCGAACACGAGCTCCGGCTATTTTTGGGTGCCTGCGGTGTCACCCAGGGGCCAGGGACAGGGAGACAGTGTCCCCGGCTGCCTTTGACCCCCGTGTCCCCAGTGCAAGGGGACACTGCAGCCACCGGCCTCGGGGACACCTGAGGGACACCTGAGCCCCCAGCCGGGTCCCTCCACCCCCCGGGGATGGCGGCAGGAGTGGCACTGTCCCCTGGGGCCCGGGGGACAGCGGATCCCGCGGCCGGGGTGACCCCCCCGGGCTGGGAGGGGGCCGGGGATGCGCCGGTGCCACCGGAACCGGGAGATGGGGCGGGGGGGGGGGACACCCGCTGGGGGTCCCACAGCCCCGTGTCCCCTCCCGTGTGACCCTGTCCTTGTCACCAGCGTCCCCCCGGCACCCAAAGCATCACTGGGGGCACAGGAGTGTCCCCACGCACGCGGGGGGCAGGGTGACACGGGGGGGGACAGGGTGACACAAGGGGGGACAGGGTCACACAGGGGACAGGGTCACACAGGGAGGGGGCAGGGTCACACAGGGGGGGACAGGGTCACACAGGGGGGGACAGGGTCACACGGGGAGGGGACAGGGTCACACAGGGGGGGACAGGGTCACACAGGGAGGGGACAGGGTCACACAGGGAAAGGACAGGGTCAGGCAGGGGGATACAGGGTGACACGGGGAGGGGACAGGGTCACGCGGGGGGGGACAGGGTCACACGGTGAGGGGGACAGGGTCACACAGGGAGGGGACACGGGACTGTGGGACCCCCAGCAGGGTCACGCAGGGAGGGGACAGGGTCACGCGGGTGGGGACAGGGTCACACGGTGAGGGGGACAGGGTCACACAGGGAGGGGACACGGGGCTGTGGCACCCCCAGCAGGGTCACACAGGGAGGGGACAGGGTCACACACGGGTCACCCCACACACACAGGAGCACCTCAAACAGGGGCCGGGTCACGTGTCCCCGTAGACACCTGGAATTGAGGGTGGGGGTGTCACACACGTCCCCACACCCTCCCGGACTCCCCACACGCGTTCCCACACCCCCCCCCCCCCGGTTGCTCCCTGCTCCCCGTGCCTCAGTTTCCCCAGCTCAGCTCCCCCTGTCCCCGGCCACCCGTGTCCCTGAAGGGCAGGGCGGGTGTCGCTGTCCCCGTGCCCTGGGGTCGCACCCACGGGACCCCACCCGGGCCGGGCACATCTCCCCACATCAGCGCCGCTCTCCACCATCCCCCCACAGCCGGGGGGCTCGGCGGCGGGCGGGGGGCGGGCGGTGGGCGCGGGGTGGGCCGCTGGCAGCGCTGCCGGGGGGGGAGTGAGTGAGTATTTCTGGAGCGCGCTGCGCTCTTTTCCAATCATGTGATGAGGACATTATTTAAGGCGGCGGCGGGGCCGCGGCAGCTGCAGGCGGTGCCACGCTCGCAGCCGGCCGGACCCCCCCAGCCCGCCCCGAGCCCCCCCCGAGCCATGGTGGACGCATTCGTGGGCACCTGGAAGTTGGTGGACACCAATAATTTCGATGAGTACATGAAAGCGCTGGGTGAGTGGGCGCGGCTTGGGGGGGGGGGTCGCATCACCCCCCGGTTTTATTTTTTTTTTTTTTTTGCGCCCCCTCCCCCAATTTGCCCCTCGTCCTCTCCAGGGGGTTTTGGCTGGGGGGGGGCTGCAGGCGGTGGAGGAGTCGCTGCTGCCCCGCCCTGGGTGGGTTTAGGGGGACTCTGGGGTTTTGTGCACGTGGGGTTGGGCTGGGGGAGGGAGTCTCGGGGTGGGTGAGGGGGTTTGGGCTGGGGGAGGGGGTCTCAGGCTGGGTGAGGGGTCTCGGGGTGGGCGAGGGGTTTTGGGGTGGGTGGGGGGTCTCAGGCCGGGTGAGGGGTCTCGGGTTGGATGAGGGGTCTCGGGGTGGGTGAGGGGTCTTGGGTTGGGTGAGGGGTCTCGGGGTGGGTGAGGGGTCTCGGGGTGGGTGGGGGGTCTTGGGTTGGGTGAGGGGTCTCGGGGTGGGTGAGGGGTCTCGGGTTGGGTGAGGCGTCTTGGGCTTGGGTGAGGGGCTTGGGTGAGGGGTCTCGCCCTTCCCGTGCCCCTCCCGGGGCAGCCTTTGGCAGAGCGTGGAGGGATGAGGTGCCCCCCTGGGTGCTGGGGGTCGCTGAGGACCCTCCAGCCCCCGAACCCCCCCACCCACCCACCCCAGCATGGTCGGGGGGAGCCCCCAAGCCCGGAGCAGAGCGGGGAGCGGGGACAGGCACCACCAGCTCCCCCCTGGGCCAGCTCAGGGCTGGGCGCTTCTCCCGGATCCATCCCTCAGCCGGGACAGCCTCCCCTGCCCCTTTTCTCTGCTCCGAGCCCCCCGGGAGCCTCAGCGAGCGGCGGTTTTGGGGGTTCACCCCCGCTGACCCCCTGGGCCCCCCCAGGCGTGGGCTTCGCCACGCGGCAAGTGGCCGGCTTCACCAAGCCCACCACCATCATCGAGCTGGACGGCGACAAGGTCACCATCAAGACCCAGAGCACCTTCAAGAACACCGAGATCACCTTCAAGCTGGGCGAGGAGTTCGACGAGACCACGGCGGACGACAGGCACGTCAAGGTGAGCCCACCCTGCCCCGAGCCCGCCCCACCCCACCCCGGGGTGAAAAGCTCCGGGGGGATCGCTCCATCAGCCCCGCGGCTCCTGCGGGACGGGGACCCCTCTGTGCCCGCCGGGGCTGCTGCTCCAGCCCGGTGCCGTCCAGGCAGCCCCTGGCGGGTCCGTTTTGCAGGACGGAGCTGCCGGGAAGGTTGTGCAAGAGCCCGGCCGGCCGGTGCCGGCTTGCTCAAGAGGAGGAGGCCGGTGGTGGGGCGGTGGGAAGTGTCCCTGCCCCACCCGGGGGGAAAAGGGGCACCGCAGCTCTTTGCTGAGCCCCCCCCGCTCTGTGCCTGCCCTCCAAGCACCGGGACAATCCCAGCAGCTCCAAGGGAGCTCAAAACTTCCCAGGCCAGGCTGCTCCTCGCTGTAAGAGCAAGGGGAAAAAAAAAAAATCACCTGAGGGAGAGCAGTGACTTTGGTGCCTCTCGCACCCCGCAGGGACATTTTCCCTTGAAGGAGCGGCCCAGCTCCTGATTTTCCCTGGATTCCAGCTCCCATGCCCGCTGAGCAGCTGGCACCTCTGTGCCCCACACCCAGCCCGCGGGGCGCCTCGGGAGGGACGCGGGGGCTCTTTGGGCACAAACCCCTCTCCTGGCCCCAGAGCAGGAAGCACAAAGGGCTGGGCTCGGCGTGCGGCTGGGGGAAGGGGCTGGCTGGGAGGTCCCTCCCTCCCTCCCTCCCTGCCCGGCTCCTGGAAGCCGTTCAAGCAGCAGGAACGTGTGACCGGCGCGCAGCTCCTGCCGCGGCCCGGGCCGTGCCCTTGGGGTGCCCCTCGGCCGGGGGCCAGAGGGCACATGATGGGTCAGCGGGGCCAGGACGGCTGCCCGAGGCTGGACAGGATGGGGCAGGTGGGCTCAGCCACGGGGGGCTGGGGGGGCACCAGGATGGTGTGGAACGGTTTGGGATGGAAGGGACCTGAAAGTTCATCCAGAGCCACCCCAGCCCTGGCAGGGACAGCTCCCCCTGTGCCAGGTGCTCCCAGACCCATCCAACCTTGGACATTTCCAGGGCTCCAGGGGCAGCCACAGCTGCTCTGGCAATCCCAGCCCACCACCCTGACAGAGAGGAATTCCTGCCCAAGATCCCATTTCAATCCATTCTCCATCAGTTGAAAGCCCATTCCCTGTGTCCTGTCCCTGCAGGCCTTGTCCCCAGCCCCTCTGCAGCTCTCCTGGAGCCCCTCTGGGCCCTGCCAGGGGCTGGGAGCTCTCCCTGGAGCCTTCTCTCCAGCTGAGCACCCCCAGCTCTCCCAGCCTGGCTGCAGAGCAGAGGGGGCTGAGCAGGAATTTTTGTTCCAAGTGGGCAGGGACACCTCCCCCTGTGCCAGGTGCTCCCAGCCCCAGTGTCCAGCCTGGCCTTGGGCACTGCCAGGGCTCCAGGGGCAGCCACAGCTGCTCTGGGCACCCTCACCCCCCTCCCAGGGAGGAATTTCTCCCCAATATTCCATCCATCCCGACCCTCTGGCTCTGGGTTCCAAGGCTCCGGGGCACCCAAGCCCTGCGGGCACCCAAAACTTTTGGACAGTTGAGCAATGAGGGGGAGAATTGGGATCTGAGGGAGCACCCAGAGCCGTGCGGGGACCTGGGGCTGGGGCACACCTGAGAGCTGGGCTGACCCGAGCCCCCCGAGGGGCAGCCCCCGGCCCTGGAGGGGCTGGCTGGGGGGCACAGGGCAGGATGGGCACGGGCAGGCTGTCCCGGTGCCTGTCCCGGTGCCTGTCCCGGCACAACCCCGCCCTGCCGTGCCCGGCGCTGTCACCGTAACCTTGGCACGGGGCCGTGCTCCCGGGGCTGAGTCAGCAGCGGCGCTGTGCAAACACCAGCGCGGGGCGTTGTTTGCCGCATCAGCCGCTCCCAAAAAACCCTCGCCGGGCCCTGCAGGGTAGGGAAGCTCCGGTTCCAAACCCCGATCCCCGCTCGGAGCCGGCGAAGCGCGCCCGGGAGCGCGGCCGGACCGGGTGCCGGTGGCCCCGGAGCGGGCTGTGACCCCGGTAGCGTTCCCTGCGCCGCCGCGGGGCACGGAGGGCAGGGTGACCGTGCCGGTGGCACTCCGGGGTCACAGCGGGCCAGCCGAGGCCGTGAGCCAGGGCTGGGCCGAGCCGGGCGGGGATGGTGCCAGCTGGGCATCCCCCCAGGGGCATCCCCCCGGGGCTCCGGGGTCCCCGCTGAGGGATGAACCCCGGCAGGGCCCCGGGGAGGAAGGTGACCGTGCCTCTCCATCCTTCCCTGCAGTCCCTGGTGACGCTGGATGGAGGCAAACTCGTCCACGTGCAGAAGTGGGAGGGGAAGGAGACATCGCTGGTGCGGGAGCTGAAGGACGGGAAATTGGTCCTGGTAAGGGAAGGGGGGGTTTGTGCGGAGGGTGCCCGGCTCGGGGATGGTTTGAAGCGGGGAGCGCTCAGCTCGGGGCCGGGCAAAGCTTTAACCCCTTCCAACCTCTGCCCTCAGACTCTCACCATGGGCAACGTGGTCTCCACCCGCACCTACGAGAAGGCGACATAAGAGGCTGCTGTCCCAGGTCCCCTGCCTGTCACCCGGTGCCACACGGTCCCCACCTCCCGGCCCCGAGCCAGGCACGGCTCCCCGTGCGCCGGGAGCCGCCCCTGCCCCCGCCCGGCGCCTGCAGGGCCTCCCAGGGGCTCGGGGTGGTGGTTTCGTGCTTCGTTGTTGGGTTCTTTTTTAATCGATAGTGGGAAAAGTCACGTGGAAAAAAAACCAAAACAAATAAAGGTGTTGGTACAGCTCTGTGCTCGGTTTGCTTGGGGAAAAAAAAAGGCGTTTTAGGCCCGCAGGGATGGCAGGGATGGGGTTAATGGGCAGGGATCAGTTCTGGCTCTCCCAGCGGGAATGTTCAGTCCCCAAGCAGGGAATCCGGGAATGCCCCTCCCAGCCAGGCCGAGGGCAGGAGGGAGCCCCTCAGCCCCAGGTGCCGAGCTCTTGGTGTCCGGGTTTGGGAAGGGAAATGGCCCCAGAGGGCGATGCAGCCACGGGGAGCTGGGGGAGGAAGCCCAGGGAAGGAAAAGGGGCGAGGGGAGGCTGCAGCAGCAGCCCCAACTCCTGTGCTGCCAGCCCCACTCCCAGCTCCCTGCAGGGCCACTCCTGCCCCATCCCCACCTGCCCCAGCAGGGCCGGGCTGCTCCTGGCACCCTCCCCCTGCCAGCCCCTCCCCTGACCTTCAGCTCCAGTTACAAGATTTATGCTCCTTCCAGAAGGCTTCTCCTACGGGTCACCTCACCACACACCCCCTTCCCACCCCGGGGAACCTCGGGAAGCAGCCAGAACTTCCCCCCAAAATAAAACCCCTTCCCATCTCCTCCAGGCAGCCAGCGCTGCTCTCCCCCTGCCCACGATGAAGTGTGGAGGGTACAGGACGAAGGAGCTGGTCCAGGGAAAGGAGCTGGTCCAGGACGAAGGAGCTGGTCCAGAGAAAGGAGCTGGTACAGAGAAAGGAGCTGGTTCAGGAAAAAGGAGTGGTTCAGGAGAAAGGAGCTGGTCCAGGAGAAAGGAGCTGGTAGAGGGAAAGGAGCTGGTTCAGGAAAAAGGAGCTGGTACAGAGAAAGGAGCTGGTACAGAGAAAGGAGCTGGTACAGGAGAAAGGAGCTGGTCCAGAGAAAGGAGCTGGTTCAGGAAAAAGGAGCTGGTCCAGGAAAAAGGAGCTGGTCCAGAGAAAGGAGCTGGTCCAGGAGAAAGGAGCTGGTGCAGGGAAAGGAGCTGGTTCAGGAGAAAGGAGCTGGTTCAGGAGAAAGGAGCTGGTCCAGGGAAAGGAGCTGGTCCAGGAGAAAGGAGCTGGTACAAAGTGCAGCTGGAGAGGGCAGAGGTTTATTTCCCACCCCTTTCCAAGGCAGCAAACACTCCACATGGGTTCATGTTTGCTCCCAGTATCTCCGCTCCCCCCTTGTGCTCCTTGCTCCCAGTGTTTGCAGAGACCCAGGGAGCTGGGCAGGATTGTGATTAAATATCACCATTTAACGTGATTTAGGAGGGGGGCTGTGGTCCCACCACGGTGCCCAGCAGCACCAAACCCTGTCCCCAGCAGGGTGTGGGCCTGGCTGAGCCACCCCAGCCCTGCAGGGCCCTGCTGTCCCCCAGCTGTCCCTGGAGCTGGCAGCAGCTCCAGCAGGGCACGAGGCTGTGGGACAGCAGCAGGGTGTCATGAGCCTGTGCTGGCAGCAGCGCTGGCACAAAGGGGCAGCCCATGCCCAAGGTGGCAGGGGACAGCTCCTGGCAAGGTCAGCACCTGGAACAACACCACGAGCTGCAGGGAAACTCCCGGGAGCAGGGGAGGTGCTGATCCCTGCTGGCTGCACCGGGGAACGGCGGCGGCGGCGGCCCAGCCTGCGCCGCCCATCCCGCGGCTACTTCTTGTGCTTCTTCTTCTTTTTCTTCTCCTTCTTGGCAGCCCTGCTGGCTTTCCCGGAGTGCCTGGGCCTCTTGCTGCAGGGCTGAGCTCCATCGCTGTCCGAGGCTGAGCTGTCTGAGTCCGAGCTGTCCGAGGACTGCCTGCCCTTGTGCTTCTTCCTCTTCTTCTTCCTCTTCTCCTAGGGAAACACAGGAGATGCCTGGGAATGTGGGAATGCCCTGCCTGGTGCCTGCCAGGACAGCACAGACCTTGCTGGGGCTGTTCCTGCATGGAAACTCTCTACAACTCCCTGAAGGGTGGTTGCAGTCAGCTGGGGGTTGGTCTCTCTCTCCAGGCAGCACTGACAGAAGGAGAGGACACAGCCTCAAGCTGCACCAAGGGAAATAGAGGTTGGATATCAGGGAAAAGTTTTTCACAGAAAAAATGATAAAGTATTGGAATGGCCTGCCCGGGGAGGTGGTGGAGTCACCATCCCTGGAGGTGTTTAACAAAGCCTGGATGTGGCACTGGGTGCCCTGGTCTGGTTGAGGTGTCAGAGCTGGGTTGGACTGGATGATCTTGAAGGTCTCTTCCAGCCTGGAAATCCTGTGATTCTGTGATTCTGTGAAAGGGCACCGTGCCCCAAGGTAGCAGGAGTTCATCCCCCCTGCCAGGGCCCAGGGCATGGCACAAAGCAGAGCACAGGGGCAGCAGCGTGGAAATCCAAGGCTGGAAAACGCTGGATCATTCATGGGAGGCGAGCTCTTGCCCTCACTCCATTATTTCGTTGCTCTTTATTGATACAAGTTGGAAGACGAAGCTTTTTTTTTTTTTTTTTTTCCCAAAAAACTGGGTCTGCAGCCCCAGCCCAGCCCCCAGGCTGCCAGGACAGGAGCACTGGAGCATCCCAAACACCCTCTGCTGCAGGCAGGAGAGCCCAGTGAAGCTCCCTGCAGCAGCACGAGGTCCGTGCCCTCCTGCAAGACTGTGGCTCCTTGCACAACCTCCCTGAAGATTTCACCACCCCCTCCTGTTTCCCAACTTCCTGTGCCCCTTCCTGCTCCCCAGCTTCCCCCTGCATCCCTTTCCTGCTGCTCAATTTACTCTGAACCCCCACTCCTGCTCAGCTTCTCCTGAACCACCTCCTGCTCCTCACCTTCCCATGGCACCATCCTGCTCCCCAACTTCCCACTGAAGCCCCTCCTGCTCCTGTTCAGTGCCTGGGAGACTCTCCTGGCAAAAGGCTCTGAAGGTCAGGAATGGTTTGGGTGGGAAGGGACCTCAAAACCCACCCAGAGCCACCCCCAGGGACACCTCCCCCTGTGCCAGGTGCTCCCAGCCCCAGTGTCCAGCCTGGCCTTGGGCACTGCCAGGGCTCCAGGGGCAGCCACAGCTGCTCTGGCAATCCCAGCCCACCACCCTGACAGAGAGGAATTCCTGCCCAAGATCCCATTTCAATCCATTCTCCATCAGTTTAAAGCCCATTCCCTGTGTCCTGTCCCTGCAGGCCTTGTCCCCAGCCCCTCTGCAGCTCTCCTGGAGCCCCTTTGGGCCCTGCCAGGGGCTGGGAGCTCTCCCTGGAGCCTTCTCCTCTCCAGCTGAGCACCCCCAGCTCTCCCAGCCTGGCTGCAGAGCAGAAGGGGCTGAGCAGGAATTTTTGGAATTTGAGGACTCAAGGAGAGAAGCCAAGGAGGGTTTCAGGGAGCAGAAATGGCCACTGAAGTGACCAAAGGCCTGGGACAGACTTGGACAGCCCCAGTGAGGAATGTGGCCCAGCAAGCTCAGCTCAGGGCTCTAACCCAGCTTTCAGACTGGATTGGATGTCCAAGCAGCAGGCCCAGGCTGGGGAGAAAGGAAAGGAGCTGGCAGCTTCATTTTAACCAAACAGAACAAGTCTTTTAGGGGGCTGGAAGAGCAAAGACAAACACTGAGAGCTGAACATGGAGCAGGATCCTCTGGGATTCCAGGGAAGGGAGCAGAGGATGGAGTCACCCCACACCCAGCAGAGCCTGGGCACATTTTAGCTCCACAGCAGCAAATGGTGTCACCCAAAGCTGAGCCTGTTCTCCTCTGGGGTAACACCAGGCTGACCACAGAGCCCCTGAGCCACAGAGGAAAGGCAAATCTGCCCAGTCCTAAGAGGAGGGGAAGGAGTTAAAGCCTCCAGAGAAGGGGCTGCAGCAAGGAGAATTTTCTCAAGCTTTTCCAGGCCTGTGCACGTGGTGAGAAAGTTTGACAAGACCTTCACAACCAGCAGCTTCATTCCAGAGCTTGGGAAACTTTCTCAGGATGTGAGGGCTGGAGGCAGGACAGGATGTCCCACACACTGCTGGGGATGGGACAGGGGACATAAAAGCACACGTGGGCATTGTGCTGGCTGGAAAAAAAAAATCAACAAATCTTCACTCTGCCCTTCTGGGGGGTGCTTCTAACAGCCAAGATCACTTCAAGAGAGACAAATTCCTTTTCTGCCACACTGTGGGGTTCTGTGCAGGGCCAGGAGCTGAACAAAGTGATCCTTGTGTGTGGCTAGTCCATGATTCTCTGATTCTTCCAGTGCAGGAGTGCAGGCAGCACAGCAAATCAGCACAGCCTGGGCTGGCTGTGAGGGGAGGAAATGAGGAGGGCTGAGCATTCCCAGAGGAAAAAAACGTGGCTGCTCCATCCCTGGAAGGGCTTTGGAGCACCCTGGGACAGTGGAAGGTGTCCCCACGGACAGAGGTGGCACTGGATGGGATTTAAGGCCTTTCCAACCCAAGCCATTCCAGGATTTTATGATTTTTCAGTAGCAGGAGGCAGCACTGCTACAAAAGCCTCTGGCACCAGCAGCATCCTGCTCCAGAGCTTTCCCTAAACCCAGCACCCAGCCCAGAGCAGAGCTTTCCCTAAACCCAGCATCCTGCCCAGAGCTTTCCCTAAACCCAACATCCTGCTCCAGAGCAGAGCTTTCCCTAAACCCAGCACCCAGCCCAGAGCAGAGCTTTCCCTAAACCCAGCACCCAGCCCAGAGCAGAGCTTTCCCTAAACCCAGCATCCTGCTCCAGAGCAGAGCTTTCCCTAAACCCAGCACCCTGCCCAGAGCAGAGCTTTCCCTAAACCCAGCACCCTGCCCAGAGCAGAGCTTTCCCTAAACCCAGCATCCTGCCCAGAGCAGAGCTTTCCCTAAGCCCAGCACCCAGCCCAGAGCAGAGCTTTCCTAAACCCAGCATCCTGCTCCAGAGCTTTCCCTAAACCCAGCACCCTGCCCAGAGCAGAGCTTTCCCTAAACCCAGCATCCTGCCCAGAGCAGAGCTTTCCCTAAACCCAGCCCAGAGCAGAGCTTTCCCTACACCCAGCACCCTGCCCCAGAGCAGAGCTTTCCCTAAACCCAGCATCCTGCCCAGAGCAGAGCTTTCCCTAAACCCAGCACCCAGCCCAGAGCAGAGCTTTCCCTAAACCCAGCATCCTGCCCAGAGCAGAGCTTTCCCTAAACCCAGCCCAGCCCAGAGCAGAGCTTTCCCTAAACCCAGCATCCTACTCCATAGCTTTCCCTAAACCCAGCCCAGCCCAGAGCTTTCCCTAAACCCAGCACCCAGCCCCGAGCAGAGCTTTCCCTAAACCCAGCACCCAGCCCAGAGCAGAGCTTTCCCTAAACCCAGCACTCAGCCCAGAGCAGAGCTTTCCCTAAACCCAGCCCAGAGCAGAGCTTTCCCTAAACCCAGCATCCAGCCCAGAGCAGAGCTTTCCCTAAGCCCAGCACCCAGCCCAGAGCAGAGCTTTCCCTAAGCCCAGCACCCAGCCCAGAGCAGAGCTTTCCCTAAGCCCAGCACCCAGCCCAGAGCAGAGCTTTCCCTAAACCCAGCATCCAGCCCAGAGCAGAGCTTTCCCTAAACCCAGCATCCTGCCCAGAGCAGAGCTTTCCCTAAACCCAGCATCCTGCCCAGAGCAGAGCTTTCCCTAAACCCAGCCCAGCCCAGAGCTTTCCCTAAACCCAGCACCCAGCCCAGAGCAGAGCTTTCCCTAAACCCAGCATCCAGCCCAGAGCAGAGCTTTCCCTAAACCCAGCCCAGAGCAGAGCTTTCCCTAAACCCAGCATCCTGCTCCAGAGCTTTCCCTAAACCCAGCACCCAGCCCAGAGCAGAGCTTTCCCTAAACCCAGCATCCTGCCCAGAGCAGAGCTTTCCCTAAACCCAGCCCAGAGCAGAGCTTTCCCTAAGCCCAGCCCTGGGATCAGCACTGCAGTGCACACCAGGGAACTAACTCGGTGTGCAGGGAGCATTTCCAGCTCAGGGACTGCCCAGCCAAGCCCAGCTTTGTGCCTGCAGGGCCAGCCCTGAGCTCAGCCCAGCTCTGGGCACCCCCAGCACCCCAAACATTGCCTTTTGGGGGGAAATTTGGAGAGGATTTGGCCCGAGCAGCTCTCAGTGCAGAGGGCTGGCAGCACACAGAGCTGTGCTTTGTGGTTCCCTGCACATCCTGCCCCACCACGGCAATTATCACACCAGAACCCAACTCAAGTGCTCCAAAATCTCTCTCCAAGCCGCTGCTGGAGCTGCCAGCAGGACAGCAGCAGGCTGGGCTGGAGCCTGAGTGCTCAGTTTTCATGGAATTCCTTCCCTACAGCTCCAAAAACTCCTCCCAGAGGGGCCCCTCCAGCACTGCAGGCTCCCTCCTGCCCTTGGTGAGGAACCTGCTCCGGGCTGTGCTCTGGGAATGTCACAGCAGCTCACTCCTCCTAAAGGTATTTGGGGTTGAGATAAGAGGGGAGTGCCCAGGACTCTCCAAGAAACTGAAATTATTTCTCACCAGACCCTTTTGAGGAGTTGTGAGCCCATTCCAAGACTTTGTGTCCTGTCCTGGTAAAAAACTCCAATGGATTTCTGTCTGCACCCCCAGGGTGTGCCAGGAATCCTTCTGGGCACCTTGGCTTTATTCTTATCCTCATTCCACCACCCAATCTCTTTCCAAACAAGATCCATCACTTCAGGCTAAAGGTGTTTTTGCATGATTTGGTGGAGGAGCAGTCAGAACGAAGCTGAGGAGAAGAACCCAGCCTAGAGCCAATAAACAGATTTAGAAAAAAATTGGATTAAGACAATGTGTGAAGGGCTGTGCTCTCTTAATGCCAGGGAAGAAGCAGCAAAACTGAGGATGGACTAAGGCTGCATGAACCACAGATGACAGAACAAACACACCTTGGTGTGGTTTTCACATGAAGATCTGCAGTGAGATCCGGAAATCTTCCACAAGGTGGGGAAAAGAGCAGCAAAGTCATAAAAAAAGCCCCCAAACCACCTCAGGGATGAGCTGTTCCACGTGGAACAAAGCTTAAAGGAACTCTGAAATGGATCCAACCCCCCAAACTCGAGGCTGTGTGAGCAGAAGATGGGACCCACTCGGAGAATTTCAATCCCAGGGGTTTGAAATTGCTTTTCTCTTGGCAGACAAAGGCAGCAGGATCAGCAGGGCTCAGCCATTCCCAGCCCCCTGCCTCCCACACAGCCCCAGCAGGGACTCTGCTGTTCCCACAGGAGCTGCCTCACCCTGTGACCCCAGGAGGAAAAGGGACACAGAGCCTGGGCCTGCCCAGCTGGCCCAGACAGGGGCTCATCCCTGACCTGGCACCAGGGAACCATGGAATTGTTTGGGTGGGAAAAGCCCTCCAAGCCCAGCCAGCCCAACCCCAGCAGCACCAGCACGTCCCCAGGTGCCACATCCACGTGCTTGGTGAGGGATGGGGACTCCCCCACTGCCAGGATGGTTTTATACCAACAATTTCTGTCAAGGATTTTTCCCAAATATCCAACCTAGACCTCCCTCAGAGCAACTTGAGGCTGTTTCCTCTCCTCATTCCCTGGGAGAAATTCCCTGGGCTCTCCTCTCCTGGCAGGAGCTGTGCAGAGCCACAGGGACCCCCTGAGCCTCCTTTGCTCCAGGCTCAGCCCCTTCCCCAGCTCCCTCAGCCCCTCCTGGGGCTCCAGACCCTTCCCAGCCCCGTTCCCTGCCCTGGACTGGCTCCAGCCCCTCCAGGTCCTGTTCCCATCCACGGTGCCCAGGATCTGAGCAGCCTCAGCAGGCCCAGCTCAGGCCTTGATCACATTTTCACATTTTTCAGCAGGAAAAGTTCTTTCCCAGCACTGAGCTCATGTTTGTTCCTACAGCAGATCTGCTGCTGCTGTTGATGAACAAGATGGAGCCTGTGCTTTGGGCCAGGGGGAAATTCCATCAAATCCCTGCTTGGATTTGGGGCCTGCACTGCAATGACCTGATCAATGACCCCGGCTGTCCCCTCCTGGCAGGAGCTGTGCAGAGCCACAGGGCCCCCCTGAGCCTCCTTTGCTCCAGGCTCAGCCCCTTCCCCAGCTCCCTCAGCCCCTCCTGGGGCTCCAGACCCTTCCCCAGCTCCCTCAGGAATTCTCCAGCCCCTTCCCTGCTCCTTTCCCTGCCCTGGACTCACTCCAGCCTCTCCCCTTCTCCCTCCATCATTTCCTCAGGGATTGCAGGACCAGGACAGGGCTCTGTGCTGCCACCTGAATTTGTGTCACTGTCACACCAGTGCCACTCCCACGCAGAGAGCTGACTCCAGCCCCAGCCTGTGAACGCTGTGGGGCTCAGGCAGAAGGGCAAACAGGAGCTGGGAGCCACTGGGAGGGCAAGGTGAGAAAAAAGGGGGTGAGGATCCTGGAGATCCTGGAGAGGAATCTCTGGGAAGAGGAGAAAAAACCCCAGAAACTGTGAGGAAACATCAGATCCAGGGGAGCACAAACTGCTGGTCCTGAGCAGGCACAAGTGTTCATTTTATTGCCCTGGAGATGGGAGCTGGCAGCTCCTCCTCTCAGTCAAAAACCCCAGCCCCACATTGGTGTCACACACAAGGGAGGGGACAGGTCAGCAAGGAGATTGTCCCTGAACCCACGGAGCTGCTTCCTCCTGCTGCAAATCCCTGCAGCTCCAGGCAAGCAGGGGAGCACGTGGTGGCTCCCAGACAACACCACAGCAGGCACTGCAGACTACAAGGAAAGCCATTCATCTCCAGGATCCCACATCCTGCCTCCCAAAAAAAGCTCCAAGTTTTATTATTCCAGCTCTGGAAAACATCTGACAGCTTTTGATGTCACCCTTGAGAAGGGAGGGAGATCAAAGGAACAAGGGAGATTTCAAGGAAAGCTACAAACCCTAAATAAAATCAGGAACAAATTCAGGGCAGTGACCCACATTTCCTGTAGTGTCAGCAGGGCAAGGCTCCCCTGGGAATCCCCATCCTGGGGAGGGGTAGGGTAAGAAGCCATTTGTGCACTTCTCTGTGTAATTTTTCCCCCAAACACTTTAATAACTTGAGCCTTTTCTGCCTGTTGCCACTCTCCAGGGATACAGAGGGGCCACAGGGCTGGGAGGAGGTGAATAAATAAACAGAGAAAGGGCTTTGGGAGAGTAATTAAAAGTGGGACTGTGAAGGGGCTGATGGAAGGGTTTATTTAATGAAGTCTTGAACTGGGCTGTGGCTGCCCCTGGATGTGTCCCTGGATGGGGCTTGGAGCAGCCTGGGATCATGACAGGGGTGGGATTTAAGGTCCCTTCCAACCCAAACCCTCTGGGATTCTGTGAATGCTCATCCCAGAGTCAACCTGAACCACCAGGAGCTCCTGGCTTTGGGTTCCAGCCTCACCTGTGTCGTGTTTTAACCCACCCAGAGCTCAGCCACTGCCTGGGGAATGTCCCTGAGCTGGGGCAACTTCCACAGGGACAGAAACTGCCCTGGAGAGCCTGGGAATGCTCCCTGTGCAAACACAGCCAGGGGTTTCCCCCCAGGGCGTGCAGACAAACACAATTCCCACAGCTCTGGCAGGGCCAGGACAGCCCTGGAGCCAGCAGGGCAGAGGAGAGAGAGGAGTGAGGGCAGGAGACAGGAGGAGAGCAGGGACCCCAGGAGCTCAGGACACTGCAGCAGTGCCCACAGAGCCTCCCAAAGACCAGGAGGAACCAAGAATCACCTTTTCCTCACTCTGAGAATATTTTTTTTGAGGAGAACAGGTCCCTGGCAGGGATCCCAGGAGCTCAGGACACTGAAGCAGTGCCCACAGAGCCTCCCAAAGACCAGGAGGAAACAAAAATCACCTTTTCCTCACTCTAAGAATATTTTTTTTGAGGAGAACAGGTCCCTGGCAGGGACCCCAGGAGCTCAGGACACTGCAACAGAGCCTCCCAAAGACCAGGAGGAAACAAAAATCACCTTTTCCTCACTCTGAGAATAATTTTTTTTGAGGAGAGCAGGTCCCTGGCAGGGATCCCAGGAGCTCAGGACACTGAAGCAGAGCTTCCCAAAGACCAGGAGGAACAAGAATCACCTTTTCCTCACTCTAAGGATATTTATTTTTTTTTTGGAGGGCTCTGTGCTGCAGCACCAAACCAGCCTGGCAATCAGCACGATTCAGAGATTCCTGGTTTGCTACAGAACCTGCCCCAAGCTGAGGCACCTCCTCAGCCCACGCCTGGCTGCTCACAGCCTACACTGAGGAGTAACCCAGTAGTACCCACAGAGCAGACACTCATTGCCTCTCAGCTCCTACCTTCTTCCTCTTTTTGGAGGGCTCCTCAGCCTGGCTGAGCTTTTCACCCCCCTCCTCCTCCTCCTCTGGGATCAGGCTGTACTTGGTTCCTCCAGGCTGCATGAAACACTCCTTGGCAAAGTGACCTGGGGAGAAAAATTAAAATAAAATAAAATATATAAAATATATATTAAAAAATAAAATTAAAATAAAATATAAAAAAATATAAAAATAAAAATAAAATTAAAAATAAAATAAAATAATATAAAAAATATAAAAATAAAAAATATAAAAAATTAAAAAATATAGAAATTAAAATAAAATGAAATATAAAATAAAATATAAAAAATATATTAAAAATAAAATAAAAAATAAAATAAAATATACCAAAAATTAAAATAAAATATAAAAAATAAAATAAAATATAAAAAATATAAAATATATATATAAAAATAAAATAAAATAAAATAAAAAATAAAAAAATAAAATAAAATAAAATATAAAATAAAATAAAATAAAATAAAATAAAATAAAATAAAATAAAGGTGTTTGAAGCAGCAACCCAGCCCCTTTTCCTTTCTTTTATTCCTTTTTTTTTTTTAACGAAAGCATTTCACACCCCTGAAGTGCTGCCAAGGCTCCTTTTGATTAGCACTCACAGGGAGACAATCTACACTGGGCTTTTTTTTTTTTATCCTGAAATTTCAGCTGCGTGAAGGTGCCCTGGTTAAACAGGACAGGGAACAAACACGACCCAGGTCAGTCTGGAGGGATTAGTTAGGCAATAAAAAATGAAATGAAATGAAATGAAATAAATTAAAATGTAAAATAAAAATCAAAAATAAAATAAAATAAATAATAAAATAAATAATAATAAAATAAAATAAATTTTAAAAATAAAATTAAAATTAAAAAATAAAAAATATAAAAAATAAAATAAATAATAAAATAAAAAATATAATAAATAAAAAATAAAATAAAGTTAAAAAATTAAAAAAGAAAAATAAAACATAACATAATAAAACATAACAAAATAAAAAAATAAAAATCAAAAATAAAATAAAATAAAAATAATAAAATAAAAAAATAAAAATAAAATAAAATAAATTAAAAATAAAATAACATAAATTTAAAAAATTAAATATATATAAATAAATAATAAAATAAAATGAATAAAACAAGGAAAATAAATAAAATAAAGAATAAAATTAAAAATAAAATAAATGAAAAAATAAAATAAAGATAAAAAATTAAAAATAAAAAATAAAACATAACATAACACAACAAAATAAAATAAAAATAAAATAAAAATAAAATAAAATAAAAATAAAATAAAAATAAAATAAAATAAAAATAAAATAAAATAAAAATAAAATAAAAATAAAATAAAAATAAAATAAAATAAAAATAAAATAAAATAAAATAAAATAAAATAAAATAAAATAAAATAAAATAAAATAAAATAAAATAAAATAAAATAAAATATTCTTGTCTCAACAAGTAAAAATCTGCCTCTGCAGGAGCTTAATCAGCCCAGAGAAGAGTGGGGGGAAGGTGAGTTGGTGTGAGAGGCACCTGGGAAATGAAAATGAGCTAAAGCCACAAAGAGAGAGAAATCCAGCGCTTCTGGTTCTCCCCTTTCTGCTCTGGGGACATCAAAGCTGACCTACTCAGAGCTGCAGTGCAAATTTGGAAACCATTGTTCAAGAGCAGGCTGGAAACAGGCATAATCTGCTTTTTGGGGCTCTTTAAAAGGGTGTTTTATATCTATAATAGTTCTTAAAATAGCAATAATCCCTTAAAATAGCATTTGAAGGATCCTTCTCTGCCACTACAGAGCCCACACTCCTCATTAACTTCCTCCAGAGCAGCACAAGCCCCAAGAACCATTTCCTCTAAATAACAGAAGTAGGGCACAGCAGAACCTCCTGCACACACACACAAAAAAAAGGACTTTTACCTGAATAAATCTACTGGAAGGCACCACAAAACCACCCTCACACTGCTGCAGCAGGCAGGACAGCACTGCAGCAGGTCCCAAACCTGTTGAATGCTCATCCCAGAGTCAACCTGAACCACCAGGAGCTCCTGGGTTTGGGTTCCAGCCTCACCTGTGTTGTGTTTTATCCCACCCTGCTCTGAGCCAGAGCTCAGCCACTGCCTGGGGAATGTCCCTGAGCTGGGACCCTGGGGAATGTCCCTGAGCTGGGCCCCTGGGGAATGTCCCTGATCTGAGACCCCTGGGGAATGTCCCTGAGCTGGAGCCCCTGGGGAATGTCCCTGATCTGGAGCCCCTGGGGAATGTCCCTGAGCTGGGATCCCTGGGGAATGTCCCTGAGCTGGGGACCCTGGGGAATGTCCCTGAGCTGGGACCCTGGGGAATGTCCCTCATCTGGGGACCCTGGGGAATGTCCCTGAGCTGGGACCCTGGGGAATGTCCCTGAGCTGGACCCCTGGGGAATGTCCCTGAGCTGGAGCCCTGGGGAATGTCCCTGAGCTGGGACCCCTGGGGAATGTCCCTGAGCTGGGGACCCTGGGGAATGTCCCTGAGCTGGGACATCTGGGGAATGTCCCTGAGCTGGGACATCTGGGGAATGTCCCTGAGCTGGGGCCCTGGGGAATGTCCCTGAGCTGGGACATCTGGGGAATGTCCCTGAGCTGGGACATCTGGGGAATGTCCCTGAGCTGGGACCCTGGGGAATGTCCCTGAGCTGGGACCCTGGGGAATGTCCCTGAGCTGGGCCCCTGGGGAATGTCCCTGAGCTGGGGACCCTGGGGAATGTCCCTGAGCTGGGGCCCTGGGGAATGTCCCTGAGCTGGGACCCCTGGGGAATGTCCCTGAGCTGGAGCCCTGGGGAATGTCCCTGAGCTGGGACATCTGGGGAATGTCCCTGAGCTGGGACATCTGGGGAATGTCCCTGAGCTGGGGACCCTGGGGAATGTCCCTGAGCTGGACCCCTGGGGAATGTCCCTGAGCTGGGACCCTGGGGAATGTCCCTGAGCTGGGACATCTGGGGAATGTCCCTGAGCTGGGGACCCTGGGGAATGTCCCTGAGCTGGACCCCTGGGGAATGTCCCTGAGCTGGGATCCCTGGGGAATGTCCCTGAGCTGGGACCCCTGGGGAATGTCCCTGAGCTGGGGCTCCAGGGGAATGTCCCTGAGCTGGGGCTCCAGGGGAATGTCCCTGAGCTGGGGCTCCAGGGGAATGTCCCTGAGCTGGGATCCCTGGGGAATGTCCCTGAGCTGGGATCCCTGGGGAATGTCCCTGAGCTGGGACCTCAGGGGAATGTCCCTGAGCTGGGGACTCTGGGGAATGTCCCTGATCTGGGACCCTGGGGAATGTCCCTGAGCTGGGACCCTGGGGAATGTCCCTGAGCTGGGGACTCTGGGGAATGTCCCTGATCTGGGACCCTGGGGAATGTCCCTGAGCTGGAGCCCCTGGGGAATGTCCCTGAGCTGGGATCCCTGGGGAATGTCCCTGAGCTGGGGACTCTGGGGAATGTCCCTGAGCTGGGACCCTGGGGAATGTCCCTGAGCTGAGCCCCTGGGGAATGTCCCTGAGCTGGAGCCCTGGGGAATGTCCCTGATCTGGGATCCCTGGGGAATGTCCCTGAGCTGGGACCCTGGGGAATGTCCCTGATCTGGGACCCTGGGGAATGTCCCTGAGCTGGAGCCCCTGGGGAATGTCCCTGAGCTGGAGCCCCTGGGGAATGTCCCTGAGCTGGGGACCCCTGGGGAATGTCCCTGAGCTGGAGCCACTGGGGAATGTCCCTGAGCTGGAGCCACTGGGGAATGTCCCTGAGCTGGGATCCCTGGGGAATGTCCCTGAGCTGGGACCCTGGGGAATGTCCCTGAGCTGGGACCCCTGGGGAATGTCCCTGAGCTGAGCCCCTGGGGAATGTCCCTGATCTGGGACCCCTGGGGAATGTCCCTGAGCTGGGACCCTGGGGAATGTCCCTGAGCTGGGACCCTGGGGAATGTCCCTGAGCTGGGACCCTGGGGAATGTCCCTGAGCTGGGGATCCTGGGGAATGTCCCTGAGCTGGGACCCCTGGGGAATGTCCCTGAGCTGGGACCCCTGGGGAATGTCCCTGTTCTGAGACCGCTGGGGAATGTCCCTGAGCTGGAGCCCCTGGGGAATGTCCCTGAGCTGGGACCCTGGGGAATGTCCCTGAGCTGGGGCTCCTGGGGAATGTCCCTGAGCTCGGGCTCCTGGGGAATGTCCCTGAGCTGGGACCCCTGGGGAATGTCCCTGAGCTGGGGCTCCTGGGGAATGTCCCTGAGCTGGGACCCTGGGGAATGTCCCTGAGCTGGGACCCTGGGGAATGTCCCTGAGCTGGGGCTCCTGGGGAATGTCCCTGAGCTGGGACCCCTGGGGAATGTCCCTGAGCTGGGACCCCTGGGGAATGTCCCTGAGCTGGGGCCCCTGGGGAATGTCCCTGAGCTGGGACCCCTGGGGAATGTCCCTGAGCTGGGACCCCTGGGGAATGTCCCTGAGCTGGGGACCCTGGGGAATGTCCCTGAGCTGGGACCCTGGGGAGTGTCCCTGAGCTGGGACCCTGGGGAATGTCCCTGAGCTGGGACCCCTGGGGAATGTCCCTGAGCTGGGACCCTGGGGAATGTCCCTGAGCTGGGGCTCCTGGGGAATGTCCCTGAGCTGGGACCCTGGGGAATGTCCCTGAGCTGGGGCCACTGGGGAATGTCCCTGAGCTGGGACCCTGGGGAATGTCCCTGAGCTGGGGGCTCCTGGGGAATGTCCCTGAGCTGGAGCCCCTGGGGAATGTCCCTGAGCTGGAGCCCCTGGGGAATGTCCCTGAGCTGGGATCCCTGGGGAATGTCCCTGAGCTGGGGCTCCTGGGGAATGTCCCTGAGCTGGGATCCCTGGGGAATGTCCCTGAGCTGGTGACCCTGGGGAATGTCCCTGAGCTGGGAGCACCTGGCACAGGGGGAGGTGTCCCTGCCAGGGCTGGGGTGGCTCTGGGGGGGATTTCAGGTCCCTCCCAACCCAAACCACTCCAGGATTCTGGGATCACTCCCTACAAAGGGGAAGCCAAAGCCCTTGGGATAAAAAGGGGAGACAAAGGGATTCCCTGGCAATTCCCACCCAGGATCCCAGCTCTGGGCAGCCCAAGCTGCAGAGGGGCTGGGGACAAGGCCTGCAGGGACAGGACACAGGGAATGGGCTTTAAACTGATGGGGAATGGATTGAAATGGGATCTTGGGCAGGAATTCCTCTCTGTCAGGGTGGTGGGCTGGGATTGCCAGAGCAGCTGTGGCTGCCCCTGGAGCCCTGGCAGTGCCCAAGGCCAGGCTGGGCAGGGCTTGGAGCAGCCTGGGATGGTGGAAGGTGGCCCTGGGGACTGGAATCTGCTGGGATTTAAGTTCCCTTCCAACTCAAACCATTCTGGGATTCCAACCACGAGACAGACATTGATGCAAGGCCACCAAGGGGCACTGCCTGGCTGGGACAAAGCTGGAAAGAAGCAGCCCAGACCCACCTTTGCAGCCACATTTCTTGCACACCGTGTTCAGCACAGCCTCCAGGGTGATCTTCTGGCTCGTGTAGTCCCTGAAGGTGCGTTTCTTCCTCTCATCCTGGCTGGGAGCACAAGAACAGCTCCATTCTCAGTCCATTCCCAGCTCCAATCCCTCATTTTTCTACAAACACCCCTGAGCACGAGGCTTTTAAAGGTTATTCTTGGAGTAAAATGTTCTAAAACCAAAGAACAGATCTGGCCTTGAGAGCCAGGGGCAGCCCCAGCTGCTCTGGCAATCCCAGCCCAGCCCCTGCCCACCCTGCCAGGGAACAATTCCTGCCCAAGCTCCCAGCCAGCCCTGCCCTGGGCACTGGGAAGCCATTCCCTGTGTCCTGTCCCTGCAGGCCTTGTCCCCAGCCCCTCTGCAGCTCTCCTGGAGCCCCTTTGGGCCCTGCCAGGGGCTGGGAGCTCTCCCTGGAGCCTTCTCCTCTCCAGCTGAGCACCCCCAGCTCTCCCAGCCTGGCTGCAGAGCAGAGGGGGCTGAGCAGGAATTTTTGTTCCAACTCCCCCTGTGCCAGGTGCTCCCAGCCCCAGTGTCCAGCCTGGCCTTGGGCACTGCCAGGGCTCCAGGGGCAGCCACAGCTGCTCTGGCAATCCCAGCCCAGCCCCTCCCATGGAACAATTCCTGCCCAAGCTCCCAGCCAGCCCTGCCCTGGGAAGCCATTCCCTGTCCCCTGCGGGAAGCCATTCCCCTCTGGGCTGCTGTTCTACTCAGATTTACCCACTCAAGGGCAACGTTGTTGGGATCCAGGTCCTTCCCCGTGCCTTGGTGAACAACCTTCATGGAGAGGGAGAGCTTCAGCTTGTCCTCCTTCACCTGGAAAGCCAAGGGATCAGCAGCAGGAGCCACCAGGGTGGGAGCCACCACCCCAGGGCTGTCTCAGGGCAGCTGAGGTTACCTCCTTCCCAATGAGCTTCACCCAGACCTTGTCCCCGACCTCGACGATCTCGGAGGGTTTGTCCACGCGGCAGGAGGACAGGTGAGTCCTGTGCACCAGCCCTGCCCCGGGGGTGGGAGAGAACAGACACAAACCTCCACTCAAACATCCTGAAATTATCAAAATCTCCACTAAAATATCCTGAAATTATCAAAACCTCCACTAAAATATCCTCAAGTTATCAAAACCTTCACTAAACTTACACTCAAATATCCTGAAGTGATCAAAACCTCCACTCAAATATCCTGAAATTATCAAAATCTCCACTCAAATATCCTGAAATTATCAAAACCTCCACTAAAATATCCTGAAGTCACCAAAACCCCACCCCAAATATCCTGAAATTATCAAAACCCCACCCAAAATATCCTGAAGTTATCAAAACCTCCATTAAAATATCCTCAAGTTATCAAAACCTCCATTAAAATATCCTCAAGTTATCAAAACCTCCACTAAACCTCCACTAAAATATCCTGAAGTGACCAAAACCTCCACTAAAATATCCTGAAATTATCAAAACCCCATCCAAAATATCCTGAAGTGACCAAAACCTCCATTAAATATCCTCAAGTTATCAAAACCCCACCAAAAATATCCTGAAGTGACCAAAACCTCCACTAAAATATCCTGAAGTTATCCAAACCTCCACTAAAATATCCTGAAATTATCAAAACCCCACCCAAAATATCCTGAAGTGACAAAAATCTCCACTAAAATATCCCCAAGTTATCAAAACCTCCACTAAAATATCCTGAAGTGACCAAAACCCCACCCAAAAAATCCTGAAGTGACCAAAACCTCCATTAAATATCCTCAAGTTATCAAAGCCCCACCCAAAATATCCTGAAGTGACAAAAACCTCCACTAAAATATCCTCAAGTTATCAAAACCTCCACTAAAATATCCTCAAGTTATCAAAATCTCCACTAAAATACCCTGAAGTTGTCAAAACCTCACCCAAAATATCCAGAATTTGCCAAAAAACCCCACCCCAAGGCAGCCTGAAGTAGCCAAAAACCCCTCTGAGTCTTTTTTGGCAATCAGGCAAAACTCCACCGTCCTCTAAATGCTTCCCAAGAACTCCCAAATTTCTTCCTAATTTAGGAAAAAAAAACCTCCTTTTCTGAGCTTTTTTTTTGCTGAAAGCCTTTAATTCTGAGGTGGCTGCTTGCCTTGGATACTGCAGCCTGGAAAATGCTTCTCCAATTTTTCCCTTTTAATGGGCACTGGAAATGAGGGGAGGAAAAAAAAAACCACCAAAAAAATCCCAAACAAAGCAAATCAGAGACACCAACCTTGCTTCCTGCAGCCTGGGATTTTGATGAAAGCCCCATAATCTGTCACTGCAGCAACCTGGGGGAGAAAAAAAGCAACAGCAGAGCTGAGGGAATATTAAATATCCCGTTTAAATCCAGTCTCCATCAGTTTAAAAACCTCCACTAAAATATCCTGAAGTGACCAAAACCTCAACTAAAATATCCTGAAGTGACCAAAACCTCCAATAAAATATCCTGAAGTTATCAAAACCCCACCCAAAATATCCTGGAGTGACCAAAACCTCCAATAAAATACCCTGGAGTTATCAAAACCCCACCCAAATTATTCTGAAGTTACCAAAAGCTCTACTAAAATATCCTGAAGTTATCAAAATCCCACCCAAAATATCCTGGAGTGACCAAAACCTCCACTAAAATATCCTGAAGTTATCAAAATCCCACCCAAAATATCCTGGAGTGACCAAAACCTCCACTAAAATATCCTGAAGTTATCAAAATCCCACCCAAAATATCCTGAAGTGACCAAAATCTCCACCTAAATATCCTCAAGTTATCAAAACCTCCACTAAACCTCCACTAAAATATCCTGAAGTGACCAAAACCTCCACTAAAGTATCCTGAAGTGACCAAAACCCCACCTAAAATACCCTGAAGTGACCAAAACCCCACCCAAAATATCCTGAAGTGACCAAAACCCCACCTAAAATATCCTGAAGTGACCCAAACCTCCACTAAGATATCCTGAAGTTATCCAAACCTCCACTAAAATACCCTGGAGTTATCAAAACCCCACCCAAAATATCCTGAAGTGACCAAAATCTCATCTAAAATATCCTCAAGTTATCAAAGCCTCCACTAAACCTCCACTCAAATATCCTGAAGTGACCAAAACCCCACCCAAAATATCCTGAAGTCACCAAAACCTCCAATAAAATATCCTGAAGTTATCAAAACCCCACCCAAAATATCCTGAAGTGACCAAAACCTCCACTAAAATATCCTGAAGTTATCAAAACCCCACCCAAAATATCCTGAAGTTACCGAAATCGCATCTAAAAAATCCTCAAGTTATCAAAGCCTCCACTAAAATATCCTGAAGTGACCAAAAGCTCCACTAAAATACCCTGGAGTTATCCAAATCTCCACTAAAATATCCTGAAGTGACCAAAACCTCCACTAAAATATCCTCAAGTTATCAAAACCTCCACTAAAATACCCAGAATTTATCAAAACCCCACCCAAAATATCCTGAAGTGACCAAAATCTCCACTCAAACATCCTCAAGTTATCAAAACCTCCAACAAAATATCCTCAAGTTATCAAAACCTCCACTAAACCTCCACAAAAATAACCTGAAGTGACCAAAAGCTCCATTCCCTGTGTCCTGTCCCTGCAGGCCTTGTCCCCAGCCCCTCTGCAGCTCTCCTGGAGCCCCTTTGGGCCCTGCCAGGGGCTGGGAGCTCCCCCTGGAGCCTTCTCCTCTCCAGCTGAGCACCCCCAGCTCTCCCAGCCTGGCTCCAGAGAGGCTCCAGCCCTGCAGCACCTCCGGGGCTCTCCCCAGCAGCTCCAGGTCCTTCCCGTGCTGGGAACACACCCCAGGGTGGGAGCGGGATCTGCCTGGATTGCTCAGGAAGGGGGAGGAAGAGGAGGCTGGAAAGAGTCCCTGGGATCTCTGGAAACCCAAACTCTGCTCCCTGCCCTGGCAGCAGCTCCGGGGGCTCCTCTGGGCTCTCTCCAGCAGCTCCAGGTTCTCCTGATGTTGGAATTCCGAGCTCTGCAGGTGGGGAATCACCTGAGCGGGGCACAGGGACAGAATTCCCCCTTCCCCACTGCCCCTTTACCCCCCACACCTGTTCATAAACACGTCTCTGGGCACGGCTGTGTGTGCCTGTCCGCCACCCGCAGCTCCCCCTGCGCTCAGCCCTGCCTAAACTAAAAGAATAAATTGGTTTATTCAAACCGAGCACGGCCCCGGCCGCGCCACCCGCTCTGCGCACCTCGCCCTGGAAGATCGAGTAGAGCTCGGGGAGCGGCTCCATCGCCTCCAAACGGCCCGTACCAGGCAGCCGGGTTCAGCCCAGGCTACCGCATCTCCTCCCCGGGATGCTGAGGAAAGAAACGTTTCGTTAACACCTGGAAACGCTCGGAGAGCCCTCAGGGCTCAGCGCCGACCCGAGCGGAACCCGCAATGCCCCGATGCAGGACTGACCCGGAGCAGCGCGGTGGGACAGCTCTTCCCGGAGCCCGCGGGGCGGTGGGGGCTCCTCAGCGCCCGCGGCAGCAACACCAAAGCGCCGCCATCGCCTCAACCTCCCCAGCTGGCCGCCGCCATTCCCTCCTCACGCTGAGGGGCCGCGCTCCCCGCCAATCACAACGCGCAATATTGCCGGACGGCAGCCCTCAGCCAATCAGCGTTACCCATGCTGCCTAGCGCACGCTCTCCACCAATCAGAGAGAGGCGCGCCAGAAGGCGCCGCGCTCCTCGCGCTATCCTCGGCGCGCCGGTAGCGTGTTGAAGGGCGGGACATCCAGGGGCCCTCTGCCAATCAGCGCGGCGGACGCGGCACGGACAGCCAATAGGGTGCGGGGGGCGGGGCGCGGCGCCCGCCATGATCGAGCAGCAGAAGCGGAAGGTCCCGGGCGCCGGGCCTGGCCCCGGCCCCGCTCCCGGGGCCCCCCCGGCCCCCGCCGCTCCCGGCGCCGCCCCCGCGCCCGGCCCCGACCTTCCCCTGGTCCCCGTGCCTGCCAAGCGGCCCCGCCATGACCTGCCGGGGGCGCCGGGCACGGGCGGTGCAGGGGGGCAGCCTCCGGCCGGAGCTCTGCTGCAGGCGGTAACGGGGGGAACGTGAGGGGAGGGGGGGGAAAGGGACCCGGGGTGGGATGGAGAGGTGAGGGGAAAAGGCCGGGGGTGGTTCCAGTGGGAGGGAAGGGCCATGAGCGTGGTGGGGCTGGGCACTGCTGAGGGGCCTCCAGCGCTGCGTTCGGTTCTGGGCCCCTCGGTTCCGGTGGGGCTGGGGCGGGTCCGGGGAGCGGGGCTGGGGAAGGGGCTGGAGCCCCAGGAGGGGCTGAGGGAGCTGGGGAAGGGGCTGAGCCTGGAGCAAAGGAGGCTCAGGGGGGCCCCTGTGGCTCTGCACAGCTCCTGCCAGGAGGGGACAGCCGGGGGGGTCGGGCTCTGCTCGCAGGGCACAGGGACAGGAGGAGAGGGAACGGCCATGAGATGTCCAGGTTGGATATTGGGGGAAAATTTCCCCATGGAAAGGGCGTTCAGGAACTGCCCAGGGGGGTTTGGAGTCTCCATCCCTGGAGGTGCCCAGGTCACTGGGCTGGGGACAAGGTGGGCATCGGGCACAGCTGGGACTCGATGCTCTTGGAGCTCTTTTCCAGCCTCGCTGATTCCATGGTCATGGTCCCCATCCCATCCCTGTCTCCCCTGGCAGGCAGTGCCTCAGGCTGGGCCAGGGCAGGCTCAGGGTGGGCAGCAGCAGGAATTTCCCCATGGAAAGGGAGCTCAGGGCCTTGGCAGTGCCCAGGGAGGGTTGGATGCCCATCCCTGGGGGTGCCCAAGGACACACTGAGGGCTCTGGGACAGGGCGGGCATCGGGCACAGCTGGGACTGGATACTCTTGGATCTTTTTTCCCACTTCAGTAACCTGGAATTCTGGATCCTGGAATCCTGCTGGGCTGTGCCCTGAGGAGGCTGGCTGGCAGGCTGGCCCCGCCCTGGCCGTGTCCCCTTGTCCCCTGGCCGTGTCCCCTGTGTCCCCTGAGGCTGTCCCCTGTGTCCCCTGAGGCTGTCCCCTGTGTCCCCTGAGGCTGTCCCCTGTGTCCCCCAGGGCCCCCCGCGCTGCTCCTCGCTGCAGGCCCCCATCATGCTGCTGTCAGGACACGAGGGGGAGGTTTACTGCTGCAAGTTCCACCCCAATGGCAACACCCTGGCCTCGGCTGGCTTCGACAGGCTCATCTGTGAGTGTCCCCTGCTGTCCCCAGGCTGGGCTGACACGAGCTCAGCCCTCCCCTGGCTGCTCCTGAGTGTGAGTTGCTTCCCCAGGGGGGTGCAGGAAGCTTTTCCCAGCTTCTCCCCAGGTGCCATCCCTCTGGTTGCTGTTCTAGCTCAGTTTCTGGGGAGCTTTGGGGGGAAATAGGGTAAAAGATTCAAAAGGGGCTTCTGCCTCTCAGGGGAATGTTCCAAGAATTTATTCTTGAAGGGGATCCCAGGGCAAAGAGGGAGAACAAGGAGGAGCAGGGGTTTATCCAGACTCTCTGTCCCAGCACAGAGAGCTGGCACACAGCTATAGGTCAGAGATAAGGGAAAGGTGGGGTTAAACTGAGGGTTACAGTTTTGGGGGGGTTTCTGGGGAAAAACCATTTCCCCAGAGGAACACAACAGGTTCTCAGCTGAAGTTTTAACCCCCCCTGGCCGCGATGCTGGCTCAGATTTTGGGGAGCTTTGGGGGGATCGGCTTCAGGAGAGGGTAAAAGATTCAAAAGAGGCTCCTACCTCAGGGGAATGTTCCAAGAATTTATTCCTGAGGGAAGTCCCGGGGGCAAAGAGGATGAACAGGGAAGAGCAGGGGTTTATCCAGACTCTCTGTCCCAGCACAGATAGCTGACACACAGCCATAGGTCAGAGATAGGGAAAGGTGGGGTTAAACTGAGGGTTACAGTTTTGGGGGGGTTTCTGGAGAAAAACCATTTCCCCAGAGGAATACAACAGGTTCTCAGCTGAAGTTTTAACCCCTTCTGGCTGCTGTGCTGGCGCAGTTTCTGGGGAGTTTTGGGGGGATTTGCTTTAAGGAATAGGGTAAAAGATTCAAAAGAGGCTCCTACCTCAGGGGAATGTTCCAAGAATTTATTCCTGAAGGAAGTCCCAGGGGCAAAGAGGGTGAACAAGGAGGAGCAGGGGTTTTTATCCAGTCTCTGTCTCAGGAGGGGACAGCTGGCACAGAGCCATAGGTCAGAGATAGGGAAAGGTGGGGTTAAACTAAAGGTTCCAGTCTCTGGGGGCGTTTCTAAGGAATAACCATCTCCCCAGAGGAATCCAGCACCATCCTGCTGGTGCTGGAGATGAGACCTGCTGGGCACAGCCCTGTGTCCCCCTCAGACAGCTTCCAGAGGTTTGCAGAAAGGCAGGGGTTTTGGTTTTTTTTTTTAATGCTGAGGTTTGCTGAAGCAAAGATGAGAATTTTTTTCTTAAATTCACTTATTTTTTTTCCTTAAATTTCTTAAACAAGAGCCCAGCATCAGCTCTGCCCAGGGGCTCACACGATGCTTTGGTGCTGCTGTGGGTTATCCCAGGTGGGGCTCAGCAGTGGGGATCCCCTGCAGTCACTGCCTGTCATGTTTGGGTTTTTCTGAAGTTCTTTCTCAGAGATCTAGACTGGCAAACAAAGTCACACTTTTTAAACTCTCTTGTTTTTCACATTTCTCTCCTAAGGAGGGACTTTGCTTGTTGACCCTTGGTGTGGCCAATGGTTCAAAGGATCCCACCTCTTAGGTGGGCACGTTGTAGAAAGGTATAAAAATAGGTTCTGAGAATAAACCAGCCCCTTTATAGAGCATCAGCCTTCTGAACCACGAGTCTGTGTCTTTCCTTCGTGTCCAACAGCGACACTCCCCCATCCTTCACCTCGCTGAAATCCCAAAGATCAGCTCCAGGCACCACAGGGGGGGCTGTTCCCATGGATTTCCCTGTGCTCACCTCTCTCCCTTGCTGCCCCCCTCCCTCCCAGTGCTCTGGAATGTCTATGGGGACTGTGACAACTTTGCCACCCTGAAGGGGCACAGCGGGGCTGTCATGGAGCTGCACTACAACACGGATGGCAGGTGAGGGAGGGGCTGGGGGCTGCTCACAGAGCCCCTGGAGGGGCTGAGGGGGCTGGGGAAGGGTCTGGAGCCCCAGGAGGGGCTGAGGGAGCTGGGGAAGGGGCTGAGCCTGGAGCAAAGGAGGCTCAGGGGGCCCCTGTGGCTCTGCACAGCTCCTGCCAGGAGGGGACAGCCGGGGTCATTGATCAGGTCATTGCAGTGCAGGCCCCAAATCCAATCAGGGATTTGATGGAATTTCCCCCTGGCCCAAAGCACAGGCTCCATCTTGTTCATCAACAGCAGCAGCAGATCTGCTGTAGGAACAAACATGAGCTCAGTGCTGGGAAAGAACTTTTCCTGCTGAAAAATGTGAAAATGTGATCAAGGCCTGAGCTGGGCCTGCTGAGGCTGCTCAGATCCTGGGCACCGTGGATGGGAACAGGACCTGGAGGGGCTGGAGCCAGTCCAGGGCAGGGAACGGGGCTGGGAAGGGTCTGGAGCCCCAGGAGGGGCTGAGGGAGCTGGGGAAGGGGCTGAGCCTGGAGCAAAGGAGGCTCAGGGGGGCCCCTGTGGCTCTGCACAGCTCCTGCCAGGAGGGGACAGCCGGGGGGGTCGGGCTCTGCTCCCAGGGCACAGGGACAGGAGGAGAGGGAACGGCCCCAGGCTGGGCCAGGGCAGGCTCAGGGTGGGCAGCAGCAGGAATTTCCCCATGGAAAGGGAGCTCAGGCCTTGGAAGTGCCCAGGGAGGGTTGGATGCCCATCCCTGGGGGTGCCCAGGAATTCCTGGGTGTGGCACTCAGGGCTCTGGGCTGGGGACAGGGTGGGCACCGGGCACAGCTGGGACTCGATGCTCTTGGATCTTTTTTTCCAACCTAAATGATCCTGGGGTTGTTGCCCTTGCTCAGTCCATGGACAATCCTTGGAGTGTGCCTTTCCCAGCGTGGCCAAAGCATCTGGGGGGCACCTGTGACCCCCATCCCCAGTGCCATGGATGCAGCTCTGGGGAGCAGAGGGAAGCTTGTGTTGGGTGTCTGGGCCTCACTGGGGGAGGAGGAAAGAAAAGGTGAGATCCTGGTTAATTTAAACCCACTGCTGCCTCTGCTCATCCCAGCTGCTGCTCGAGGAGGCAGAAAAACAACTCCTGACAGGGCTGAGAGGGAATTTGCCCACTCGGTGTCAGTCAGGCCCCTCCAAAACACCAAAGGGGGAGAGGCTCTGCTGGCTCCTGGAGAAGGGAAGGGAAGGGAAGGGAAGGGAAGGGAAGGGAAGGGAAGGGAAGGGAAGGGGGCTGAGGGGAGGGGAAGGGAAGGGAAGGGAAGGGAAAGGGGCTGAGCCCTGCCCGTGCCTGTTGCCTGCAGCATGCTCTTCTCGGCATCCACCGACAAAACCGTGGCAGTGTGGGACAGCGAGACCGGCGAGAGGGTGAAGAGGCTCAAGGGCCACACCTCCTTCGTCAACTCCTGCTACCCGGCTCGGAGGGGCCCCCAGCTGGTCTGCACCGGCAGCGATGATGGCACCGTCAAGGTCAGCCCTGCCCTGCCCTGCCCTGCCCCGGGGGGAAAACCTGGGGGGGAGAAAAAGGTGGGAAAGGTTTCAGGGAAAACCTGGGGGGGGGAAGGAAAAACCTGGGGGGGAAAAGGTGGGAAAGTTTTCAGGGAAAAGCTGGGAGAGAAAAAAAAGGTGGGAAAGGTTTCAGGGAAAACCTGGTGGGGGGAAAAAGGTGGGAAAGCTTTCAGGGAAAAGCTGGGGAGGGGAAAAAGGTGGGAAAGTTTTCAGGGAAAAGCTGGTGGGGGGAAAAAGGTGGGAAAGCTTTCAGGGAAAAGCTGGGGGGAAAAGGTGGGAAAGCTTTCAGGGCCTTCCCATTGAACTGGGCTGGGTTCAGCCCTTGGTTACTGGTTATGGCTGTGAGTTCAGAGTTGAAAGTGTGACATCAAATTTCACTGCTCCTGTTTTTTCTCTCAGTGGGGTTGGGGAGGTGGAGCTGCTCAGCTGAGCTTTTTGTGCTGCTTTTGGTTTGGAGAGCATGAGAGAACTGTTCCTGAAATCTGGGCTGGCCCCTTCTTCTCTTCCCTGAAATCTCCTGTGCTGGCTCCCAATCTCTCCCATGAAATCTGGGCTGCTCCCTTCTTCCCTCCCTTCATTCCCAGGCTCCAAACACGGGAGATTTAATGGTTTTTTTAAATAAAAATCTCCAGATTGGATGTTTTTTATAATGATTCCCTGAATTCTGCCAAGGGGTTTTGGGGGAGCAGCCTGAGTCTGTGCCGCTGTCTCTGCAGCTCCCGGTGATTTTGGTGTTAGATGTCTGTGCCCACCTCTGAAAAGTGCCCTGTTTCTTTCCAGCTGTGGGACATCAGAAAAAAAGCTGCTGTGCAGACCTTCCAGAACACCTACCAGGTGCTGGCTGTCACCTTCAACGACACCAGTGACCAGATCATCTCTGGGGGCATCGACAACGACATCAAGGTGGGACCCTGTGCCCACCTTCCCCACCCTGCCACACCTGGTGGTGCTCAGGGGGTCACCTGCTGGGTTTGACACCTGCTGTGGCCATCCCTGCTGGTGCTGCAGGGCCTGTCAGGTGGCAGGGAGCTGCTCTGGGCTGGCAGGGACAGCCTGGCATGGCAGTGTCCCAGCTCTGCTGTCACCCCCTGGAGCCCTGGCTGTGCTGGCAGCCCTGGGACAGAGCCAGGTGTGAGGTGAGCTGGAGAGAAGGAGGTGGCACAGGTGGCACAGGTCCCCTCTGTGCCCTCAGCTCACCCTGACACCTGCTGGGCTGCAAAGTTCTTGTTTGAGAGTCAGCTCAGCTTTTTGTTCAGCTGTCAGTGCCCTGGTGGCTGCAGGGCTCGGGTTGTCCCTGTGCCCTCAGCCCCAGCTTGTCACAGCTGTCCCCAGGCTGTCACAGCCAGTGCTCAGTGTGGCACTGCCACCAGAGCTGTCCCCAGCCTGCCACAGCCAGTGCTCAGTGTGGCACTGCCACCACAGCTGTCCCCAGCCTGTCACAGCCAGTGCTCAGTGTGGCACTGCCACCACAGCTGTCCCCAGCCTGTCACAGCCAGTGCTCAGTGTGGCACTGCCACCACAGCTGTCCCCAGCCTGTCACAGCCAGTGCTCAGTGTGGCACTGCCACCACAGCTGTCCCCAGCCTGTCACAGCCAGTGCTCAGTGTGGCACTGCCACCACAGCTGTCCCCAGCCTGTCACAGCCAGTGCTCAGTGTGGCACTGCCACCACAGCTGTCCCCAGCCTGTCACAGCCAGTGCTCAGTGTGGCACTGCCACCACAGCTGTCCCCAGCCTGTCACAGCCAGTGCTCAGTGTGGCACTGCCACCACAGCTGTCCCCAGCCTGTCACAGCCAGTGCTCAGTGTGGCACTGCCACCACAGCTGTCCCCAGCCTGTCACAGCCAGTGCTCAGTGTGGCACTGCCACCAGGGCTGTCCCCACTGCCCCTCTTTGGGAGGAGCAGCCTGAAGCTGGGGAGCTGGGGAGCTCCTGCTCTGCCCCAACAGGCATTTGGGGGTTCTGGGGGCAGTTCAAGAGGAATTCTGCAGGAGTTTAACTCCTTGGAGGCTGAGCACACTCGTTTAGAAATCTTCTAAAAGGCAAATTCTGTCTTTTTAGAGCACCCATAAACTTCCAACCTCGGATTTTCATAGAATCTTGGAATGGTTTGGATGGAAGGAGACCTGAAAGCTCATCCCACTGCACCCCAACCCTGGCAGGGACACCTCCCCCTGTGCCAGGTGCTCCGAGCCCCAGTGTCCAGCCTGGCCTTGGGCACTGCCAGGGCTCCAGGGGCAGCCACAGCTGCTCTGGCAATCCCAGCCCAGCCCCTGCCCACCCTGCCAGGGAACAATTCCTGATTCCCAAGCTCCCAGCCAGCCCTGCCCTGGGCACTGGGAAGCCATTCCCTGTGTCCTGTCCCTGCAGGCCTTGTCCCCAGCCCCTCTGCAGCTCTCCTGGAGCCCCTTTGGGCCCTGCCAGGGGCTGGGAGCTCTCCCTGGAGCCTTCTCCTCTCCAGCTGAGCACCCCCAGCTCTCCCAGCCTGGCTGCAGAGGGGCTCCAGCCCTGCAGCAGCTCCGGGGCTGCTGCCGTGTCACTCCCTGGGGGTCGAACACCTCCAGGTACAAACCTAAGGCCCAAATCCCATTTCCCTACAACTCCCACCAAGCTGCAGAGCCCAGGAGCTGGAGCCCAGAGCTGAGTGCCTGTGTGGGTGCAGTGGGAGCTGCAGCCCCAGCCTTGCTGTGCTCTGTTTGCTGTGCCAGGTGTGGGACCTGCGGCAGAACAAGCTCACCTACACCATGCGCGGCCACGCCGACTCGGTGACGGGCCTGAGCCTCAGCTCTGAGGGCTCCTACCTGCTCTCCAACGCCATGGACAACACAGGTAGGGCCTGCTGAGCCTCCCAGGGCCACCCCGGGGTGCTCATCCTGGGAAAACTGCCCTGGGTTGGGCTGCAATGCAGGGAGTTGGGCTCCAGAGGTAAAGCGTGAAATTGTGGCCTTGAGGTGTGGAGCAGCTGCCTCAGGGGGGTTTGTCCATCCCTGCTCCTGCAGGGCCTGGGGACAGGAGCCCTGGCACAGGTTATCCTGCAGGGAACTGGGTTATCCTGCAGGGAATTGGGGACAGGAGCCCTGGCACAGGTTATCCTGCAGGGAACTGGGTTATCCTGCAGGGAATTGGGGACAGGAGCCCTGGCACAGGTTATCCTGCAGGGAGTTGGGGACAGGAGCCCTGGCACAGGTTATCCTACAGGACACAGGGGACAGGAGCCCTGGCACAGGTTATCCTGCAGGGAACTGGGGACAGGAGCCCTGGCACAGGTTATCCTGCAGGGATTTGGGGACAGGAGCCCTGGCACAGGTTATCCTGCAGGGAGTTGGGGACAGGAGCCCTGGCACAGGTTATCCTGCAGGACACTGGGGACAGGAGCCCTGGCACAGGTTATCCTGCAGGGAACTGGGGACAGGAGCCCTGGCACAGGTTATCCTGCAGGGCCTGGGTTATCCTGCAGGGAATTGGGGACAGGAGCCCTGGCACAGGTTATCCTGCAGGGAATTGGGGACAGGAGCCCTGGCACAGGTTATCCTGCAGGGAATTGGGGACAGGAGCCCTGGCACAGGTTATCCTGCAGGGCACAGGGGACAGGAGCCCTGTCCCAGGTGATCTGTGCACTCTGGGTGTGCTTGGCTGTGTCCCCTCAGCAGGAGTGACAGCCCAGCTGCCCCCCTGCCTGTCCCCCTGTCCCTCAGCCCATCAGCACCGTGCCCGTGGGGTGTGTCAGGGGGAACAAAACCCTCCTGGAGGGAGGTGCTGGCTCCATTTTGGGATTTTTTTCTGTAATTCCATCTCGCTGCCGTTGTCCTGCCAGGGCAAAGCCACCTGCAGGGACAGCTGCTGCTGGCCTTTGGGACATCAGGGGTCAGGGACCTGGCCTGGGCACGGGGGCTCTGCCAGGGCTGCCCCTCCTTGCCCTGTGCCCCTCAGCTCCTGGCTCTGCCTCTGTTGCAGTTCGGATCTGGGACGTCAGGCCCTTTGCCCCCAAGGAGAGGTGTGTGAAGATTTTCCAGGGAAATGTCCATAATTTTGAAAAGGTGAGTGTGCTCTGCTTCTTGTTCAATTCCCCTGGCTGTTAACTTTTCTCTAAATTGGTTTTGTTTTTTTTTTCCTCAATTCAAGTTTGGGCCAGAAAGGCTTTAATAAGAACTCAAAGAAAGATGAATCCTCGAAGTGGGATTCCAATTAAAGCCTCAGTAACAAGATTCCTTTGCTGGGTTCAGCTGTAATTAGCTGTAAATTAAGTATTTTCTACACTTACCATCTACTTGGTGTAAAATAACAAGGCACTGGCTGTTCCCAACAATAAAATAAAAACTGTAATTACCGGCTCATCTTCCAAGGGAGATCATTAAAGTGGTGCTGGTTAAAGTCTCAATTTTAATTCAAGGAGAAGGGGGAAACTGAAGAGATCTGTGCATTTTTTTGTGGTTTTGGTTTTGTTTTAGAACCTTCTGAGGTGCTCCTGGTCCCCAGATGGCAGCAAAATTGCAGGGGGCTCTGCTGACAGGTGAGTTGCCACCACTGCCTTCCTCTGGCCCCATCAATGGATTTGCAGCCTTCCTGCACCGGGATCTCGAGGCTCAGGGTTGTGTGTGAAGCTGTGAAATCCCAAAAAAACCCTCTGGGAGCTTCCCTGATTCCCACAGGGAATGTTTCTGTTGCTTTGCCATCCCTGGAGGAGCACCTGGCTGTTGTAAAATCTGGTTATTACTGCCCAAAACCTGGCTGAGGATCTGCCCTGCCCCACCACAGAACACCCCCAGCAGGGGACAGGGACATCTGTGCCACGGGGTTGGAGCCCTGTGTGTCCTGGCAGGAGCTTGGGAGGGTCTGTGGGGCAGGGTTGGAGGATGAAAACCACAAATCCCAGTGACATCCCTGCATGGTGGCATTCCAGGGCTCATTAATGACACTCCCCACCACCTTAATTAAGGAGAAATTAAGGTCAATTGGCACGACTCAGACCTGTAAGTGAAGGACTCTGTAATGTGAGCTGAGGAATGCAAAGGGCAGGGGGAGGAAGCAGGGCAGGATCTGGAGGTCCCTGTGCCCCCTGGAGCAAATTCAGGCCCCAATGCAGTGCCAGGGAGACAGGAATTCCTGCAGGCTGGGGCCAGGGGCAGCAGGGATCTCCAGGTGGGTGAGTTCCTGAGAGCAGGCAGGCAGAACCTGAGCTCTCCTGGCCAGGTTTAGTGGGGCAGCTGTCCCAGCACGAGCCAGGGCTGTGAGCCTGACCCCCAGCCCTGCTGGGCTCTGAGTGGGGCACGTGGGGAGGGAGAGCAGCAATTCCAGGCTGGGGAGGGCAATTCCAGCCTGAGAGAGCAGCTCCAGGCTGGGGAGAGCAGCAGCTCCAGGTCTGGGAGAGCAGCAATTCCAGCCTGGGAGAGCAGCAATTCCAGCCTGGGAGGGCAGCAATTCCAGCCTGGGGAGGGCAATTCCAGCCTGGGAGAGCAGCAGCTCCAGCCTGGGAGAGCAGCAGCTCCAGCCTGGGAGAGCAGCAGCTCCAGGTCTGGGAGAGCAGCAGCTCCAGGTCTGGGAGAGCAGCAGCTCCAGGTCTGGGGAGAGCAGCAGCTCCAGGTCTGGGGAGAGCAGCAGCTCCAGCCTGGGAGAGCAGCAGCTCCAGCCTGGGAGAGCAGCAATTCCAGCCTGGGAGAGCAGTTTGGGTCTGGGAAAGCAGCAGCTCCAGGCTTGGGGAGAGCAATTCCAGGCTGGGTGAGCAATTCCAGCCTGGAAAGCAGCTCCAGGCTTGGGGAGAGCAATTCCAGCCTGAGAGAGCAGGTCCAGCCTGGGGAGAGCAGCAGCTCCAGGCTGGGAGAGCAATTCCAGCCTGGAAAGCAGCTCCAGGTCTGGGAGAGCAGCTCCAGGCTGGGTCCCTGGGCAGGCTGAGCCCTGCTCTGGGCAGCTGTGCCCCTGCAGTTTGGGTCAGTGGGTTTATGCTGCAGGTGCTGCTGGAGCTGAGGGCTCTGGCAGCTCCTGGGGCAGGTCACAGCAGGCCACTCCAGTCTTTCTGCTATCACAGAGCTTTTCATTTATTGTTTTATATTTAAAAAAAAAATAGTTTGGTTTTTTTTTTTAGGTGTATCTGCAGGAAAAGCAGAGCAAGATTAAGCAAACATTTTGTTATAGGTACAAAACATTTCCCCCAGTGACTCCTCTCTCCTGCACTGTGGTGAAGGGGCAATTCCCTGAGTATTTATTTTTGCTGTTGAGCCCTTCAGAAGGGTTGTAGTAAAATTATCCACTCTGCCTGCCTTGTCACCCCAAATAAAAACCACAACAGCAGAGCTTTTGGAGAAAGCAACAGACACAATTCCTGCCTGCTGGGTAACAGTTGGGTTTTGAAATATTCCTGATCCAAGGCTTACATTGCAGGCCTGAGGGTTCCCCCCAGAAAATAAATCACAGACTAGCACTGGCCTGAAAAATCTCCGGAGGAGGAGGAGGAGCACGTGGTGCTGGTACCCAGTGCCCTCTCTGGGGTTATAAATCATTCAGGGCTTTTTTGGGGGGGGTGAAAAGCAGCATTTCCCTGGCCCAGTCAGAGCAGCACTTTTCTCCTGGGAAGCTCCTGTTTTTTTTTCTCCACACAAAGATTATTCCCAGCCAGCTGGAGCCACTCCCGGGTGTGGGGGGGGTCAGGCATTTCCTTTGCCCCGAGCCTGCCCTCAGCAGGGCTCTGTTGCAGGTTTGTCTACGTGTGGGACACCACCTCCAGGAGGATCCTCTACAAGCTGCCTGGCCACGCTGGCTCTGTCAATGAACTGGCCTTCCACCCTGAGGAACCCATCAGTGAGTGCTCCTCAACCCCTCAGGGCAGCACTGCCAGGGCTCTCTGAAGCACTGGCCACCCTGGGAATGCAGTTCCCAATCCTGGGGGTGCAGTTCCCAATCCTGGGGGTGCAGTTCCCCATCCCTGGGGGTGCAGTTCCCCATCCCTGGGGGTGCAGTTCCCAATCCTGGGGGTGCAGTTCCCATCCCTGGGGGTGCAGTTCCCAATCCTGGGGGTGCAGTTCCCATCCCTGGGGGTGCAGTTCCCAATCCCTGGGGGTGCAGTTCCCCAATCCCTGGGGGTGCAGTTCCCATCCCTGGGGGTGCAGTTCCCAATCCCTGGGGGTGCAGTTCCCAATCCTGGGGGTGCAGTTCCCAGCCCTGGGAATGCAGTTCCCCAATCCCTGGGGGTGCAGTTCCCATCCCTGGGGGTGCAGTTCCCATCCCTGGGGGTGCAGTTCCCAATCCTGGGGGTGCAGTTCCCAATCCTGGGGGTGCAGTTCCCATCCCTGGGGGTGCAGTTCCCAATCCCTGGGGGTGCAGTTCCCATCCCTGGGGGTGCAGTTCCCATCCCTGGGGGTGCAGTTCCCAATCCTGGGGGTGCAGTTCCCAATCCTGGGGGTGCAGTTCCCATCCCTGGGGGTGCAGTTCCCAATCCCTGGGGGTGCAGTTCCCATCCCTGGGGGTGCAGTTCCCAATCCTGGGGGTGCAGTTCCCATCCCTGGGGGTGCAGTTCCCAATCCCTGGGGGTGCAGTTCCCAATCCCTGGGGGTGCAGTTCCCAATCCCTGGGGGTGCAGTTCCCATCCCTGGGGGTGCAGTTCCCCATCCCTGGGGGTGCAGTTCCCAATCCCTGGGGGTGCAGTTCCCATCCCTGGGGGTGCAGTTCCCATCCCTGGGGGTGCAGTTCCCAATCCCTGGGGGTGCAGTTCCCATCCCTGGGGGTGCAGTTCCCCCTCCCTGGGGGTGCAGTTCCCATCCCTGGGGGTGCAGTTCCCATCCCTGGGGGTGCAGTTCCCCAATCCCTGGGGGTGCAGTTCCCAATCCCTGGGGGTGCAGTTCCCAATCCTGGGGGTGCAGTTCCCCATCCTGGGGGTGCAGTTCCCCATCCTGGGGGTGCAGTTCCCATCCCTGGGGGTGCAGTTCCCCCTCCCTGGGGGTGCAGTTCCCATCCTGGGGGTGCAGTTCCCAATCCTGGGGGTGCAGTTCCCAATCCTGGGGGTGCAGTTCCCCAATCCCTGGGGGTGCAGTTCCCAATCCTGGGGGTGCAGTTCCCATCCTGGGGGTGCAGTTCCCAATCCTGGGGGTGCAGTTCCCATCCCTGGGGGTGCAGTTCCCAATCCTGGGGGTGCAGTTCCCCAGCCCTCAGGGAGGTCTCAAACCACTGGGATGGTTTTTGTAGTCTCTTTTCGTTTTTATATTCTGTTTTAATCATTACATTCTCGTTCAATTGTTATATTCTATTTTTATGGTTATATTCTATTTTAATGGTTCTATTTTAATTGTTATATTCTATTTTAATCGTTATATTCTAATTGTTATATTTGATTTTAATTGTTATATTTCATTTTAATTTAATTTTTTTTCTCCCTTTCTTTCTCCCTTTCTTTCTCCCTTTCTTTCTCCCTTTCTCCTTCTCTTTCTTTCTCTTTCTCTCTCCTTCCTTCCTTCCTTCCTTCCTTCCTTCCTTCCTTCCTTCCTTCCTTCCTTCCTTCCTTTCTCTTCCTTCTCTTTTCTTGCTCTCTTTCTTTCTCTTTCTTTCTCTTTCTTTCTCTTTCTTTCTCTTTCTTTCTCTTTCTTTCTCTTTCTCTCTCTCTCTCTCTCTTTCTCTCTTTCTTTCTCTCTCTCTCTCTTTCTCTCTCTTTCTCTCTCTTTCTCTCTCTTTCTCTCTCTTTCTCTCTCTCTCTCTCTCTTTCTCTCTTTCTCTCTTTCTCTCTCTCTTTCTCTCTCTCTTTCTCTCTCTCTTTCTCTCTCTTTGTCTCTCTTTGTCTCTCTTTGTCTCTCTTTGTCTCTCTTTGTCTCTCTTTGTCTCTCTTTGTCTCTCTTTGTCTCTCTTTCTCTCTCTTTCTCTCTCTCTTTCTCTCTCTCTTTCTCTCTCTCTTTCTCTCTCTCTTTCTCTCTCTCTTTCTCTCTCTCTTTCTCTCTCTCTTTCTCTCTCTCTTTCTCTCTCTCTTTCTCTCTTTCATTCTCTTTCCTTCCTTCCTTCCTTTCTCTCCCCAGTTCTCTCTGCCTCCAGTGACAAAAGGCTCTACATGGGGGAGATCCAGTGAGGCCCCCTGGGGGCTGGGTGCCCTCCTGGCTCTGCAGGAGCTGCCTGGATTCACATTTCCCAGCAGAGCAGGAGGCAGCAGCAGCAGCTGGGAGTGCCAGCCCCTGGAGCAGGCTGGCCCCTCCCCACACCTCCCTGTGCAGCTTTTCCCACCTCCCCTGCCTGTGGGGAGGCAGGAACACTTGGGATTGAAAGGAATTTCGTTTTGGCTGTGCCACCGACGGTGGAACCCTTCTCCAAATCCCTTGAGATTGAGAACTTTTGTTTCAGTTCCACACGTGGCCTGTATATTCCCTGTCCTGTTTCCTTTGGGGTTTTTTGGGGTTTTTTTTTTATACAGTTAAAACTGCAATAAATGGATTTTTACACAGCTCAGTGCCTGGGCTTTAGTGCTCTGGTTGCTTTTCTGTTCTCCAATATTAAACCCAGCTCCTCACCTGTAGATAACCCCTCCTCACCACCCCTGGGCCCTTTTCTCTCAGGATCATCTCTGCCCCACCAGAACCACCTCTGCCACTCCAGGAGCACTCACTGTGGGCTGCTCCCAACCCCCTGACCAACAGGGTGTCAGGTTGGAGCTCTGACTCTGTCAGGGTTCTCCAAAATTGTTGTTTGTTTGTTTGCTGGTTTGGTTGGGTGGTTTTGTTTTTCTACTACATTTGTATTATTAATACTCCCAGTACAGAACTGTTATTCCTATTCCCAAATCTTTGCCTGAAAGCCCTTGATTGCAAAATTATAATTTGGAGGGGGGTGAGGGGTTTACATTCCCCATTCCAAGGGAAACTCCAGCTTTCCCTGGCAGACACCTGTCGCTGTTGGACACGAAGGAAAGACACAGACTCGTGATTTCAGAAGGCTGATGCTCTAAAAAAGGGGCTGGTTTATTCTCAGCACCTATTTTTATACCTTTCTACAACGTGCCCACCTAAGAGGTGGGATCCTTTGAACCATTGGTCACACCAAGGGTCAACAAGCACAGTCCCTCCTTAGGAGAGAAATGTGAAAAACAAGAGAGTTTACAAAGTGTGACTTTGTTTAGCAGTTTAGGTCCCTGGGAAAGAACTTCAGAAAACCCAACCATGACAGGCAGTGACCACATATACCTGGCTTCCCAAACCAAGGCAGATCCCCTCTCCCTGCCCTCCCTGCAGCTTCTCCCTTCCTTTCCCCACCTTTCCCCACTGCTGCTCCGAGGCTCCCTGATGAATTCAGGCAGTTCCAAGGAGCAGGCGATGATTTCTGAAAGGATGGAAAACAATTATTTGCTCTGCCGGGGGGGGATAGATGCTGTTTAGTCTCCATTTAATGGAAAGCTAATTAAATTACATGAGCAAGTGAATAGAATTTTTTTTTTTTTTTTGTTAATGATGAATTTTTTGCGAGCTACAAAGGCGAAATGCTGATGGATCCTGTGATGTGCTGCTCCCCAGCACAGAGATGACAGCAGAGGGGGAGTGCTGGGGACTCCTTTTCATTCCTCCATCGATTCTCCAACAGCTGCCTGAAGCCAAACCATCACCTGGGATCCGGGGAGCTGGTGGTGACTGGCAGCTGGGGGCTAATTGTGTCCAAACTGGGGGAAGGTTGGGTAAATATGAAGTTTTATCTCCCCCTCCGCTCCCCTGGCTGCGATGCTGGCTCAGATTTGGGGAGCTTTGGGTGGGGATCGGCTTCAGGAGAGGGAAAAGAAATCCAAAAGAGGCTCCTGACCTCAGGGTGTGTTCCAAGGCTTTATTCCTGAAGGGATCCCAGGGGCAAAGAGGGAGAACAAGGAGGAGCAGGGGTTTGTATCTGGGCTCTGTCTGGGATGGGATAGCTGGCACAGAGCAGAGGTCAGAGATAAGGGGAAGGTGGGGTTAAACTACCTGGTGTTGCCACAATTGGTGCCTGCCATGTTTTGGTTTTAAGAAATTCTGTTCCCAGACATTTTTACTGGTAAACAAGGTCACACATTGTAAACTATCGTGTTTTTCCACATTTGTTCCCAGAGGAGGGACTTGCCGTGGTGGTCTCTGGCAGTGACCAATGGTTCCCAAAGGTCCCACCTCTAAGGTGGGCACGTTTGTAAAAAGTATAAAAGAAGCCTGGAAAATAAACCTGGGGGCTCCTCCTCTTGAGGGGTCCAGCAGCCTTCTGAGAAATCACCACTTCCTGTCTCCATTCCTTGTGTCCCACAGCAACATCCTGGTTACAGGCTCGGGGGGTTCTGAGGAAAAGACCATTCCCAAAGGGATGAAACATAAATAAATAAATGTGTGTTTCTTCCTGAAGGCAGCTGGGGAAGTCACAGAATCGGGGAATCCTGGAGTGGTTTGGTTGTAGGGACATGAACCTCATCCCCTTCCAGCCCTGCCGTGGGAGGAGACACATTCCATGATCCCAGGGGGCTCCAAGCCCCATCTCAGCCTGGGGCAGGGCTGGACCTGAGCCCAGGGGTGGGACAGCCCTGATCCTGGGTCTGGACATCCCTGGAGTCAGGGCTGGAGCTGCCTTGGCCCCAGGGCTGGAGCTGCCTTGGCCCCAGGGCTGGAGCTGCCTTGTTCCCAGGGATGGAATCTCCTTGTCCCCAGGGCTGGGGTGTCACTGACCCCAAGGCTGGGGTGTCACTGACCCCAGAGCTGCGGTGTCACTGACCCCAGGGCTGCAGTGTCACTGACCCCAAGGCTGGGGTGTCACTGACCCCAGGGATGCAGTGTCACTGTCCCCAGGGCTGCAGTGTCACTGACCCCAAGGCTGGGGTGTCACTGACCCCAGGGCTGCAGTGTCACTGACCCCAGGGCTGGAGTGTCACTGACCCCAAGGCTGGGGTGTCACTGACCCCAGGGCTGCAGTGTCACTGACCCCAGGGCTGGGGTGTCACTGACCCCAGGGCTGGAGTGTCACTGACCCCAGGGCTGGGGTGTCACTGACCCCAAGGCTGGAGCACTCCTGACCCCAAAGCTGGGGTGTCACTGACCCCAGGGCTGGAGTGTCACTGACCCCAAGGCTGGGGTGTCACTGACCCCAGGGCTGGAGCACTCCTGACCCCAAGGCTGGGGTGTCCTTTACCCCAGGGCTGCACATCCCTGGACCCAAAGCCATCCCTGGACCCAAAGCCATCCCATCCCTGTCCCCAGGCTGCTCCAGCCCTGCCCGAACAGTCAAAAAGTTGATTTTTTGGTGTAAAAATATCAGTTTAGTGAAAAAAACCAAACCCACCCTGTTTTCCCTGTGTTCTGTTTATACCCCTGGCAGGGAGAGCTGTCTCTGCCATGAAGACACAGATGGTTTTTGACTGCAAACACCCGAGTTCAGGGGAAGGAGAGGGTTTTGTGTTCCTGGGGGTGAGATCCCGTCTGGCTCCTCCTGGCCTGGGGAGGGAGAGCTCGGCCGGGTGGGACCCGGGTGGGACCCGGCCCCTGCCAGAGCCCCAGGGCCAGGGGGGGCAGGGGACAGCCCTGTCACCCCCCCCAGGGATGGGGAGTGCAGTCTCAGCCTTGATGGGGCCGTTCCTCTCCCTTCCCCATCCCCCAGGAGATTTGGGGAGGAGGCTCTGACCCCGCCAGGGTGTTGGGGAAACTGAGGCACAGCAGGGCTCGGTGGGAGCACAGCTGGGGATCAGAGCACGGATCCTGATGGCTGCCTCCCATTTCCCACCCTCCCAATCAATTCCCTGACCCTTTTTTTTTTTTTTTTTTTAATTTCCTCCCGGTATTTTCTCTGTAATTTCAGCCACTGGGGCTTTTCATTGCACATGAACCCCGGGGTGGGGGCTGCAGGGTTCTGAGCAGAGCTGAGAACAAAGCCCTGGGCTCCTTTCCCACCCTCTCCCGGATGAAGTTGTCTCCTCTCCTTCCAGGGAAGCTCCGTGACAAGCTTTATTGACCTTTTTGTTTTGTTTTGTTTTTTTAAATCTAAAATTGATTCTTTGCAAAAGTCCACCTGGTCGGGAGCCAGGCGCCATTGGATGGGGATTTATGATTTTTCCATTTTTGCCTTTCCCTCCTGCTCCTGGGGGCTGCAGGAGGGCTGGGCTGGGCTGCCCGGATCTGCCTGCCCATGGCCAGGGAGGTGCCGTGAGGAGGTTTGGTCCTTATCATTTTTGACCGCTGGGGTGATCCCAGCCCCTCTGCTCCGGGTTGCTGCCGTGTTTAAATCCCAAAGGAGCCCAAAAAGCTGAACCCTGGAAACGTGTCTGTCCCTGGATAACCCTCACGAGCCTGGGACACGATGGGATGGAGGTGACGGGGCCTCTCCCAGGTGAAAACCTGGGGATCCTGGAGCTGGAGGGAGGGACGGAGGCCAGCCCGGGGCGGGGGTGTCCCGGCTGCACCGCTGGGATCCTCGGCAGCCTGCAGAGCGAGGCGTGGGGGCGCTCAGGGCTGCCCGGGGGCGCTCAGCCAGCCCAGGGTGGGGTGAACAGAGCTGGCTTCAGTCTCAGTCTGCTCCTGCCCCCGGCTCAGAGCTTCCCCTGAGCAGCCCCGCTGCACCTTTGCCCTCCGTGTCTCTGAACGCACAAAAGCCCAGAGCTTTCTGCAAAGCCCCGTCCCTCAGCCACGCACAAAGCTCCCCGGATGCTCCCGGGAGCACGGAACAGCCCCGAGGGGAAGAGAAATCCCCGTCGCGCAGGATGAAGGGGAAGCTCCAGGTGTGCGAGGTGCTGCAGGCCGGTCCCGGCAGCGCGCAGGGATGAGCCCTGGCAAGCTTGGACGGGGCTTGGACCACACACACAAACGCAGCTCCATCCCTCGGGTGCCCTGGGGATGCTCTGACACCTCCGGCTGCCTGGGGCCGGTGTAGGAGATGCTTCCTGCTGAACGTCGGCGCTGAGGATTGAGAAATCGCGGAAATTAAAAGCAGCCAACTGTTTCCAAGTGCTTCTGCCGGGCGGCATTTCAGCCAGAGGTTCCTAAAGCGCTGGGAAAGCAGCATCCCGGTGATCGCTGGCGCTCGGCGATGTCCCCGAAGGTGCGCTGCGAAAACAGAACAAAGGCGAGCGGGTGGGTGGCGGTGAGGGGCCGCGTCAGCCCCGTCTGCACCAACCCCCCAGCCCAGGCACCCTGCCCCCGGCCGGCGCTCGCCCCCGGCCTCAGCCGCCTGTGCCGAGTGGAGCTGTGCGGAGCGGGGCTCTGCGGGGGGACGTGTGGAGCTCCCGCCGGGCTCGGCCATCTGTCCTCCCCGCAAGCCCAGCTGCTGCGCTGGCGTGGCCACCCCAGGGGAGGTGGCGGGGTCCCTGTGCTGCGGGTCCGGGCGCCGCCCAAGGGCCGCAGGGCCGGGGGATGCGGGGGATGCGGGGGATGCGGGGGATGCGGGGGATGCGGGGGCGATCCGGGGGAACATCTCGCAGCCCTTCCCCCCCGCCCCCAGGGTCTCACCCGGCCGCACCTGGCTCCGGAAGGGAAAAAAGAATAATAATAAAAATCTGCGATTTCAAAAGACAAACGCTGATGATTAAGGAGAAGGAGAAAGCCAGGCGGGAACCGCGGCACCGCGGAGGGGCCGCGGTGCCGCGGAGGGGCCGCGCTGCCCGCGCCCCCGGAGGCCGCCAAGGGCTCGGCGCGGCGCGGCGTGCCCGCCCCCCCCTCCGCCCCGCCCGGCCGCGCCGCCCGCCGCGCCCCGCCGGCTGCCGCGTCCCGCCTTGTTCCGGCCGCGCCGCCCGGCCCCGCCCGCGCCCCCCTCCCGCCCGCCCCGGGCGCGGAGCGCGGCTGTGCGGGAGACAATAGCGGAGCGGGCGGCTCCGCGCCGGGCCGGGCCGGGGATGGGCGGCCAGGGCTGCGCGGCCCCGCGGCCCCCGCGCCGCCCGAGCGGGCTGTAGCGGGGCGGGGGGCGGAGGGAGAAGGGGGGCGATGCCCCGCGCCGAGCCCAGCCCGCCGCTGTGCTGAGCCGGCGGGGCTGGCCGGAGGCTGGAGAGCGGGGCATGGTGCTGGAGCCCCCCGCGACGCTCCCCGGGTGGCCAAGGGGCGGCTGGTGAGGAGCTGGAGCGCGGCGGAGGAGCGAGGCCACGGTGAGGGAGCCCCGAGGATCCGGCTGGGGAGCCATGGGGAGATGCAACGGGCGATGCACGCTGGTGGGATTCTGCTGCCTGCAGCTGGTAAGGCTCATCGGCATGCCGGGGGTGCTTTGTGCGAGATGCTGCCTGTCACCGCTCCCCACGCCGCCTCGGCGGTGACCTTGTGCTGGGACCGGCTCGGGGATGCCTCAGCATCACCCAAAAAAAAAACCACAGGGAAGGAAAAATGCTGATCTAAAAGACAGGCAATGCCACCCTCATCTCCTGCCTCAAGCCAGCGCTGGCCGGGGCGGTGGATGGGGATCCCTTCCCTGCGCTGTCAGTGCCCGAGGTTGCGTCTCCAGCAGGTGTGAGAGCTTTGTTCCCAACTGCAATCTCTTCCCTCCGAGTTCACTCCCGCCCGCGGTTTCCCATTCTGGTGGCTGCACGGATGCATCTCGGGGTGCTGGTCCCCTGAGCCGGGGCGAGAGGGAAACTTGGAGCCGCTGCCAGCACTTTGGAAACTCTCCCGCTGCCGGGCGGGACCCCCCTGCCCGCGGCGCGGGGGGACCCCGGGATGCGGCGGCGCGGAGAAAGGAGAGAGGTGGATTTTACCGGGATTGTCGGCTTGTCGTGACAATTCGGTGCCGCCGCCCGCCCGCCCGCCCGCCGAATCAATCTTCATCAGGCTCTGCCAGAGGAGCCGGCGGAGGGAGCGCAGGGGGGGAATCCGGGGGGGTTTCTGCTCAAACCAGCGCCGGCGAGGTTGCGATTAATTATCCCGGCGGGGTGGTGCGTTAATGGAGAATCGGCAGCCTCCAAGTTGTCCCCGCGGCCGTGGCGGGCTGGACACGGCGAGGGGAGCAGGGAGGGAGGGGAGGGAGGGAGGGAGTGCTGAAATCTGTGGGGTCAGCTGGTGGTGTCCCCGGGGACGGGCGGGGATGGATGGAGGGATGGAGGGATGGATGGATGGATGGATGGATGGATGGATGGAGGGATGGAGGGATGGAGGGATGGATGGATGGAGGGATGGATGGATGGATGGATGGATGGATGGACGGACGCAGCTCCGGAGGCCGCTGGAGGTGATGGTGGCATCCTGCTGACAGGAGGCACTTTCCTCCCAGCTCTCGTTCATTCTTCAGCCTTCAGCAGGCAGCGGGCGGGGAGGGGTCCCCACTTTCGGAGGGTGGGGGCGGCTGGGGAAGCTGGGAAGCCGCGCTGCTCAGCCCCTCAGGGCAGCAGAGGCACTGTGGGGTCATCCCCAGGCTGGAGTCGCCCGTTCCCGGCGGGAGCGGCCTCCGTGACCCCCCAGCTGTCCCCTCGCTGCCGGCGGTGAAGCCTCGCTGGCCTGATTGGGGAGCAATCCCGCGGGGCTTTTCCAGGTGTGCTGGAGTTTCCCTGGCTTTTGGTCGCATTCCTTTTCACCGCTCAGCTCCCAGGCAGGTTTGTTGGTGATTATTCCCCGAGATATGCCAGATCTGAGAGATTTTAACCTGTTCATTGCGGGGGGAAGGCTGAACTGGTGCGAGCTCCTGGGCTGGGGAGCAGCTCCTGGGCTGGGACAGCATCTCCTGGCTGGGACAGCATCTCCTGCCTGGGACAGCGGCTCCTGCGTTGGGGCAGCAGCTCCTGGGCTGGGAGAGCAGCTCCTGGGTTGGGGCAGCAGCTCCTGGGTTGGGGCAGCAGCTCCTGGGCTGGGAGAGCAGCTCCTGGGCTGGGACAGCAACTCCTGGGCTGGGAGAGCAGCTCCTGGGCTGGGACAGCAGCTCCTGGGCTGGGACAGCAACTCCTGGGCTGGGAGAGCAGCTCCTGGGCTGGGAGAGCAGCTCCTGGGCTGGGAGAGCAGCTCCTGGGCTGGGACAGCAGCTCCTGGGCTGGGAGAGCGGCTCCTGGGTTGGGGCAGCAGCTCCTGGGCTGGGGCAGCAGCTCCTGGGCTGGGGCAGCAGCTCCTGCTCGCACTCAGAGCAGCTCCTGGGCTGGGGCAGCAGCTCCTGCTCGCACTCAGAGCAGCTCCTGGGCTGGGACAGCAGCTCCTGCTCGCACTCAGAGCAGCTTTGTGCTGCTCCTTGGGGCCAGGCTCCACGCTCACCCCGTGTGTCCCGGTGCTGCTGGCACCCCAAAGGCTCCAGTCCCCTGCCAGGGACCCTTTTCCCTGCTGAGGGATTCCCTGGTCCCACTCCAGGCTCATCCTGAAGCAGCTCCTCCCCTTCGGGATGCTCCCCAAAGCTCCCCACTGCTTTTGGAGGCAGCAGCTTCCACCCCCGTCCCCCAGCCATGGGGAGATGTCCCCAGCCCGGGCTGAGAGGTCTGGGTGCCCACCCAGGGCCCTGTGCTGAGCCAGCCCCAGCAGACTGGAGGTGGCAGTGCCACCCAGGCGTCCCCTGAGGCCACCCTGAGGTGACAGGGCACCTGGAGCAGGCCGGGCTGAGGTTTGGGATGGAGCCACAGGGAGAGGGGAGGGATGATTCCTGTCCCTGGCACTGGGAGGCTGCTGTCCCCACACCCAGGTGGCCCTGACACGGGGCTGGGGTGGCACTGCTGTGTGTGGGGCTACCCGGGAGGGGAGGGCACGGCTCTGCTGAGCCCCCCTGGCCAGCCTGGGCCTCGGGGTCCCTTCAACAGCAGCGTGGTGACAGCCAGGCCACCCTGAGCGTGGTGACACCCAGCCCTCCTGAGCGTGGTGACAGCCAGCCCTCCCTGAGCGTGGTGACACCCAGGCCACTCTGAGCATGGTGACAGCCAGGCCACCCTGAGCGTGGTGACACCCAGGTCACCCTGAGCGTGGTGACACCCAGCCCTCCTGAGCGTGGTGACACCCAGCCCTCCCTGAGTGTGGTGACACCCAGGCCACCCTGAGCATGGTGATACCCAGGCCACCGTGAGCGTGGTGACACCCAGGCCACCCTGAGCGTGGTGACACCCAGGCCACTCTGAGCGTGGTGACACCCAGGCCACCGTGAGCGTGGTGCCACCCAGCCCTCCCTGAGCATGGTGACACCCAGGCCACCCTGAGCGTGGTGCCACCCAGGTCACCCTGAGCGTGGTGACACCCAGGCCACCCTGAGCATGGTGACACCCAGGCCACCCTGAGAATGGTGACACCCAGCCCTCCTGAGCATGGTGACACCCAGGCCACCCTGAGCGTGGTGACACCCAGGCCACCCTGAGCGTGGTGACACCCAGTCCTCCTGAGCGTGGTGATACCCAGCCCTCCCTGAGGTGATGCCACCATCTCTGGCTGGTGCTCCCTGCCCAGCCCAGCCACCTTCCCACGGCTCTCTGTGTCACTGTCACCCCATGGTCACCTTCCCACAGCTCCTTCTGTGCCACTGTCACCTCATGGGCAGCTTCCCATGGCTCTCTGTGTCACTGTCACCCCACAGCCACCTTCCTATGGCTTCTTGTGTGTCACTGTCACCCCACAGGGACATTCCCATGGCTCCCTGTGTGCCACTGTCACCCCATGGTCACCTTCCATGCCCCCTTGTGTGTCACAGGTGTCCCCTGAGCCCCCTCAGCACTGTCCTGTGGGTGCTGGGTGACCCCAGATGTCCCCCGAGCCCCCTCAGCACTGTCCTGTGGGTGCTGGGTGACCCCAGATGTCCCCTGAGCTCCCTCAGCACTGTCCTGTGGGTGCTGGGTGACCCCAGATATCCCCTGAGCCCCCTCAGCGCTGTCCTGTGGGTGCTGGGTGACCCCAGATGTCCCCCCCGAGCCCTCTCAGCACTGTCCTGTGGGTGCTGGGTGACCCCAGATGTCCCCCCCGAGCTCCCTCAGCACTGTCCTGTGGGTGCTGGGTGACCCCAGATGTCCCCTGAGCCCCCTCAGCGCTGTCCTGTGGGTGCTGGGTGACCCCAGATGTCCCCTGAGCCCCCTCAGCACTGTCCTGTGGGTGCTGGGTGACCCCAGATGTCCCCCCTGAGCTCCCTCAGCACTGTCCTGTGGGTGCTGGGTGACCCCAGATGTCCCCTGAGCTCCCTCAGCACTGTCCTGTGGGTGCTGGGTGACCCCAGATGTCCCCTGAGCCCCCTCAGCACTGTCCTGTGGGTGCTGGGTGACTCCAGCTCTGGGGACAGGCAGCACGTGCCAGGTTTTGGCTCCATTTATGGTTTTTCCCTGGAAAAGCCAGCTTGGCAAAGCCCCAGCAGCCCTGCCCCACCTCGGGAGGGGCCCCCAGCAGACCCTCCTGAGGTGGGACAGGATCCAAACCCCGGGGTGCTGCCGGTGTCCCCCCCCCGGCCGGGGAGACCCCGACCCGTCCCTGTGGGTAGCTGTGGTGGGATTCACCTTCCCCTGGTGGGATTCCCCTGCCCTCGGTGGGAACCGGGAGCTGCTGAGGGGCTGGGAGCGGGCGGGGACCCGGGGTGACCCTGCCCTGCTCGGCTCGGGGGTGTGGCAGCCACCGGCTGCGACATTTGGTGACCCTGCAGCCCGGGGGGGGTGGGACAGGATCGGGGTATGGGGACATCGGGGTATGGGGACATCAGGATATGGGATCGTTGGGATATCAGGGCACTGGGATATCGGGACACTGGGATATGGGGACATCGGGATATGGGGACACTGGGATATGGGGACATCAGGATATGGGGACATTGGGATATGGGGACATTGGGATATGGGGACATCGGGATATCAGGACACTGGGATATCGGGATATGGGGACGCTGGGATATGGGGACGCTGGGATATCAGGGCACTGGGATATGGGGTCAATGGGATATGGGAACACTGGGATATTGGGACATTGGGATATCAGGACATCAGGATATGGGGACATTGGGATATGGGGACATCGGGATATCAGGACACTGGGATATCGGGATATGGGGACGCTGGGATATGGGGACGCTGGGATATCAGGGCACTGGGATATGGGGTCAATGGGATATGGGAACACTGGGATATTGGGACATCGGGATATCAGGACACTGGGATATCGGGATATGGGGACGCTGGGATATGGGGACGCTGGGATATCAGGGCACTGGGATATGGGGTCAATGGGATATGGGGTCAATGGGATATGGGAACACTGGGATATTGGGACATTGGGATATCAGGACATCAGGATATGGGGACATTGGGATATGGGGACATCGGGATATCAGGACACTGGGATATCGGGATATGGGGACGCTGGGATATGGGGACGCTGGGATATCAGGGCACTGGGATATGGGGTCATCGGGATATGGAGACACTGGGATATTGGGACATTGGGATATCAGGACACTGGGATATGGGGACGCTGGGATATGGGGACGCTGGGATATGGGGACATTGGGGTATGGGGACGTTGGGGTATCGGGACACTGGGATATCGGGACACTGGGATATGGGGACGCTGGGATATCGGGACATGCGGCGCTGGCCGCTGTCAGGCCGGATCTGTCCAGCTGCTGCCACACGTGCCTCGGCCGCCCCGCTCTGCGCTCAGGCGCCGCTGCAGGATGCTTTTCCCCGGGCTGCCTCCTCCTCCAGCCCGAGCCGGCGGTCCCGCTGCCCCCCTGCCCGCGGCGGGGTGGGCTCGGGGCCGCCCCGCGCTCCCAGCGCCGCCTGGCAGAGCCGGGAGCCGCTTCCAACCGGGGCGGGGGGTTTCTCCTTCCCTTCTTTGTTTCTCTCCTTCTCCTTTAATTGGCTGGGAAAGCGGAGCTGGGTTGGCACCTCCCGCCTGCCGGAGCCTGCCAGGCGTGCGGGGTGCGCTGCGGGGCCGCGCGGTGACACGCGGTGGGTGACACGGGGTGGGTGACACGCGGTGGGTGACACGCGGTGACACGCCGAGCCGCACGGGTGTCCCCGCTTCCCCGCTCGGAGAGGGGCCGCGGCTCCATCCCAGCTTCTCCCCTTCCAGGGAGCCTCTGGAAGGCGAACCCCGCCGGCTCCAAGCTCAGGAGAAGGAGCTCAGGAGTTCCGCTGAACGAGGGAGGATGGGTGAGGGGACAGGGCGCTCCCTCATCTCCAGCCCTGGGTGACACCCCTGGGTGACACCCCTGGGTGACAGCGGGACCCCCGTGGCTCTCCCGTCCCTTTTCCGTCCTGCCCTCCCGCTCTGATTTCCCCGGATTTGGCCACCGGCGCTGGGATCCACCCTCCCCCGGCATCTGCCGGCATCTTTTGTCCTCGCACGGCTCCGGGCGCGGGGATGGCCCGGGGACCGCGGGGCCAGACCCCCCCAAGCCCGGCCGCATCCCCCCCGCGCCCGGGAAGCTGGGGGGGAAAAGGAGCCCGGGCTGAACTCGGGCTGGAGGTTTTCAATTAGGCAATTAAATGCGCAATTAGGTGTAATTACCAGCGCTCGGAAAGGTGCGACTGTTCATAATGGGCTGGGTAATCTGCCGCCGCCGCTGTTTGCGCTGCTCCGCTCCGCTCCGCGACGATTACGGAAAAGCTCTGCCGTTCGCATGGTTGCCATGGAGATGGGGGGATGGCGAGGGGAGACCCCCGCTCCCCTGAGCCCCCCACAGCCCCCCCACAGCCCCTCTTTCCTCTGAGCCCCCCCCACAGCCCCCCGCTCCCCTGAGCCCCTCCCACAGCCCCTCGCCCCCCTGAGCCCCTCCACAGCCCCTCCCTCTTCTGAGCCCCCCACAGCCCCCCCCACAGCCCCCCGCTCCCCTGAGCCCCTCCACAGCCCCCCTCACAGCCCCTCACTCCCCTGAACCCCCCCACAGCCCCTCCCTCCTCTGAGCCCCCCCACACAGCCCCTCCCTCCTCTGAGCCCCCCCACAGCCCCTCCCTCCTCTGAGCCCCCCCACAGCCCCTCGCCCCCCTGAACCCCCCTGAGCCCCCCACAGCCCCCCCCACAGCCCCCCACAGCCCCTCGCTCCCCTGAGCCCCCCCACACAGCTCCCCCACAGCCCCTCGCCCCCCTGAACCCCCCTGAGCCCCCCACAGCCCCCCACCCTCCTGAGCCCCCCCACAGCCCCTCGCCCCTCTGAACCCCCCCACAGCCCCCCACCGCCCTGAGCCCCCCACAGCCCCCCGCTCCCCTGACCATCCCCCCACAGCCCCTCGCCCCCCTGAGCCCTCCCCAGCCCCTCTCCGGGGTGGGCGCGCTGACACCCGCGGGGCTGTGGGGTCTCAGGTACCGGCACAGGGGTGGGATGAGGATCCTGCAGGGCTGATGGGTGCTGAGGATCCAGAGCGAGCCCCAGGTTTTCCAAAAGGCTGGAAAAGCCCCAGCCCGGGTGAGCGCTCCGAGAGCCCCGGGGGGAGCCAGCCCGGACCCCCGAGTGGATCAGCATCCCCTGCCCCGGGCAGGGCTGTGAAAGGTTTTATGGACGCGTGTTTGGGCAGGGCTGAGCCTGGCGGCTCGCAATTAAAACCGCGATTAAAGCGCCGTACGTCTAAATTTGCAGGGACCGGCTGATGCGCGCCCGGGAGGATTAACGAGGCCGCCTGAAGAACTCCCTAAATCATTCATGGCGGTTCTTAACGGAGCCGGGAACGAGGGGGGGCTGGAAAATAAATGTCCCAGAGGGCTGGGTTGGAGAGAAAATAAAGAGGGTGGGACTGAAAGCAGCCTGGCCCGAGGGCAGAGCCCGGGAAGGGAGGGTTGGTGTGGGCAGGAGGGGTCATGGGGAGCTGGGGAAACGAGCCTTGCCCGGCCAAACCCGGCTCTGGCTGCTCCTTGAGCTCACAGGAAGGGGCTGAGCTGCCCCAGCAGTGGTTGGGTGCTGATAAGGAATTTGATTTCAGCCCAGGCGGCTTCTGTTAGGGAAAAACAAAAAAAATTAGTGCTACAAAAAAAAATTTAAAAAAAATCAATGATGCTCCGTTCGGGATGAGGCAGGAAGAGAGGAGAAGGGATGAAATCGTGGCTGGGGAAAAGGTGTGGGATGGTGGGCTGGCGGTGAGCAGAGCCTGGCAGGGTAGGGTTCCCCTGGAAGTGCATCCCAGCCAGCCCGTGGGGCAGGTGAGTGTCACCCCAGTGTCCCCAGCCCTCGCTGCTGCTGGCTTGGCTCTTCCCGAAACATTTTCCCGTGGAAAAGCTCCTCCCTCCCTTGGGATGGGGTGGGGCAGCACCCGTCACCCAGCCGGCAAAGCCGTCCCGTGTGGCTCCAGCAGGAAAACCGATTTTGGGGGGCGGGAAATCCCCGTTTCCCCAGGGTGGGGCTGGCGCCGATGCAGGGGGGGGGGCTCGCGTCCCCGCCGGGTGTAGGGGACCCCGCTGCGGGGCTGGGGATGTCACCTGGCGTTGTATCCCTCTGGGGAAATGGTTTTTCCCCAGAGACCCCCTAAAGCTGTAACCTTTTGAGTCCAACCCCACCTTTCCCTTATCTCTGACCAACTGGCTCATGGCCAGCTATCTCTGCTGGGGCACAGACTGGATACAAACCCCTGCTCCTCCTTGTTCGCCCTCTTTGCCCCCAGGACTCCCTTCAGGAATAAAGCCTTGGAACATTCTCCTTGAGGTCAGGAGCCTCTTTTGAATCTTTTACCCTATTCCTTGGAGCATATCCCCCCAAAGCTCCCCAGAAACTGAGCCAGCAGAGCAGCCAGGGGGGCGGGCAGGGGGGCAGCGCTTCAACCTGGCACTGCACCCCAGTGTCACATCCCGGAGCGGGAGGGACCTGGGTGGATCCAACCCCTGGATGGATCCAAACCCTGGATGGATCCAGCCCTGGGTGGATCCAAGCCCTGGATGGATCCAACCCCTGGATGGATCCGGCCCCTGGATGGATCCTGCCCTGGGTGGATCCAACCCCTGGGTGGATCCAACCCCTGGATGGATCCAGCCCTGGATGGATTCAACCCCTGGGTGGATCCAACCCCTGGATGGATCCAGCCCTGGATGGATCCAGCCCTGGATGGATTCAACCCCTGGGTGGATCCAACCCCTGGATGGATCCGGCCCCTGGGTGGATCCAACCCCTGGGTGGATCCAACCCCTGGAGCTGCTCACCCACGGCCCCCGCCCAGCAAAGGGGGCTGGAAAAACCCATCCCCAAAACTCGTCCCCAAAACCCCTCCCCAAACCCCCTCCCGCAGGCGGCGGGGAGGGGAGGAAAGGAGAGAGAAGCAATTAACGAAAGCGATTTTTTACGGCTCTTTAAGGAGTCTCTAATGAGCTCCCGAGCGCGGCGGTGAGCGACGGCACGCGCCCGGCACGGCCTCCCGGGATGAACGGGAGAGGGATGGTGGGATCTGCAGAGAGATCATTGGGATCTACAGTGAAGGGATCCTCGGGATCTGCAGCAGAGGGATCACTGGGATCTGCAGCAGTGAAGGGATCTTTGGGATCTACAGCAGAGAGATCCTTGGGATCTACAGCAGAGGGATTGTTGCGATCAACAGTGAAGGGATCGTTGGGATATACAGCAAAGGGGTCATTGGAATCAGCAGCAGAGGGATCATTGGGATCTACAGTGAAGGGATCCTGGGATCTACAGCAGAAGTGTCATTGGGATCAACAGCAGTGAGGGGATCCTCGGGATCTACAGTGAAGGGATCACTGGGATCTACAGTGAAGGGATCCTTGGGATCTACAGCAGTGAAGGGATCATTTGGACCCACAGCAGTGAAGGGATCATTTGGACCCACAGCAGAGGGATCATCAGGATCAACAGTGAAAGGGTCACTGGGATATACAACAGAGGGTTCATTGGGATCAGCAGTAAAAGGATTATTTGGGTTGACAGCAGAGAGATCTTTGGGATCCACAGCAAAGGGGTCATTGGGATCTACAGCAGAGGGATTGTTGGGATCCACAGTGAAGGGATCTTTGGGATCCACAGCAAAGGGGTCATTGGGATCTACAACCAAGGGATCATTTGGATCTACTCAAAGGGGTCATTGGGATCAGCAACAAAAGGATTATTGGGATTGACAGCAGAGGGATGAGTAGGATCCACAGCAAAGGGATCGTTGGGATCTACAGCAGAGGGTCAGTAGGATCAGCAGGGAGGGGATCACTGGGATCAGCAGCAGTGGCCCCTTTGCTGCAGGAGTTACTCCAAATGTTCCAGGTTCATTCACACAGCGCATCCCTTTGGGTGCCTCTCCAGCTCCTGTAGTTGGGAAAGCTCTGGGATGTGGGTGGGTGGGTGGTGGGGATGGCTGGGTGCTCTGGTCCTGTGGGATCCTGTGGGATCCTGCCTGGATCACAGTCCCAGGGCACCCCTGGGAGCAGTGACAGGGATGGGGGATTTCAGGGAGAATGTTGATGGGATTGTTACTGAATTCCTCAGCGGATACTGAGGTACCCTGGGCTGACTTTTGCATCCCAATAAAAAGCTCCTTGAGGGTTCAGGGAACATCCCAGCCCCTTCCCTGCCACTCAGCATTCCCACCCCCAAGGATTTTCTTCCAGCCCATGGGAATTTCTACCCCTGCCTTGGATGCATCCAGCACCTCCTCCTTATGGGGTGCTCATCCAGCCAGGAGGAGACCCCCAAACACTCCAGGCCCATCATTCAAAGGAGAAATAAGAACAGATTTCCAGTTCTCCAAGAAATTCCCACCCACGGGAGGCTGCTCCCTTATTGAATTCCGAGATCCTCCATACTTAAAATACAAATCCCCCAAGTTTAAACCAAAGGTCTCCCAGATTTAAGCACAAACTCTCTCATATTCAAGCCCCAAATCCCCTAAATTTAAACCCAAACTCTCCTAAATTTAAGCACAAACTCATATTTAAGCCCCAGGTCCCCCAAATTTAAACCCAAACTCTCCCAAATTGAAGCACAAAACTCCGCCAGATCCAAGACCAAGATCCCCGAATCCCAGCCCCAAAATCCCCAAGTTCTAAGCCCAGGATGGCAGTGGGGGGTGGGGGATGCCCCTCACCCGGAGTCCTGGGTGCCCGAGGCTTGTGGAATCACCCCGAGGAGAGGGAAACCCTCCGGGGCCATCCCATAAATCCCATAAATCCCATTTGCGCCGGCAGCTCCCTCCTCGCCGGGGCAGCTGAATCCCTCAGATGGTTCCATCCCGGATCTTAACGCTAAAAAAAAAATAAAAATAAAAATAAAAATAAAAATAAAAACCGGGATAAATGCTGGAAGGAACACCCACACCCGCCGTGCTGGGTGGGCGCACACGGGGACCACCCCCAGGATTGTCCCCTTCATCCCGGGGGGAGGTGGGAGCATCCCCCTTCCTCCTCCTCCTCCAAAACAATCCCAGGAAAATCAATATTTTGGGAGAGCCCTTTCGCCTCCCCACCGGCTGCTCCTTTGGCGGGCGGCAGCGCTGGCTGCCTGGCGGGGATTATTTTTTGCTCCCCGGCTCATTAGCGGGGTTGTTACCGGGCAGATTTCCCCACCCGAGCTTCTCCCTCCCTCCCTCCCTCCCTCCCTCCCTCCCTCGCTGGCAGCCAGCGGGGCCGTGGGAGGAGGGGATGCCGGTTTCCATAGCGATGCGCTCGGCTTTAATCAGGGTGCCTTCCCTGGGAGGATTGATTACGGAAAGTGGCGCTAAATAAGTCAGTAAATTGGAAAAAATTTTTTTTGTACATATATATATATTATATATATTATATATATATTATATATATATATATATATATAATATTATATATATAATATAATATAATATAATATATAAAATATATAAAAATACATAATGTATAATATATTTATAATATATAATATATATAATATAATATAATATAATATATATAATGTATTATATATTGTGTAATATATTTATAAATATTTTATACATTATGAATATATATTTTATATATAATATATAATATATAATATATATTATATATATAATATATATAAAAATATATATATAATATATATACACATGCACATATATATATTATATATATATATATATGCAGGATCATGTTGGAGTAAAGGAGGTGTTTTGTCAGGGGGGGAATCAGTTAGGCCAGCCCGCTCCTGGGGGAATCGGGGATTTGTTGTGTTTTCAGGGGAAAACAAAACAAAACAACCCTCCAAAAAACCCCCAAAAACAAACAAACAAAAAAACCACCCCAAAACCAAAAACAAACCCCAAAACCCCCAAAAAGCCACAAAACAAAACAAAAACCGTGGAGCCAGAGCAGGAGGGGCCGGGTTTGACCTGTTACATTTAGGGGAAATTCATAAAATGACATAAAATAAAATAAAATAAAATAAAAAAATAAAATAAAATAAAATAAAATAAAAAAATAAAATAAAATAAAATAAAATAAAATAAAATAAAATAAAATAAAATAAAATAAAATAAAATGAAGTAAAATAAATTAAAATAAAATAAAATAAAGTAAATAAAGTAAAATAAAATAAAATAATAAAATAAAGTAAAGTAAAATAAAATAAAATAATAAAAAAAAATAACAATATATTGCCATTAGTCACCCCAAAGCTGCATTTCCCAGCCTTCCCTGATGGAATTCTCAGGGATGGGCAGAGCCAGGAACATGGGAGGACTTTGAGGGCACCCAAGGAGTGGCACCCCGGGGTGCTGGGGAGGTCCCAGGGAGCAGATTCCATGGGGATCCCGCGGTGCAGCGCCCGGACAGGCGCACCCAGCCGGGGCTGCGTTCCCATGGCAACGCCGCTGGATGCGGGAAACTGAAACGAAAACTGGGAAAGGGGTGGGGGGGGTGGGATGGGAGAGAGGAGGGGGAGCCGGGGGGAGCCGGGGGGCCGCACCCCAAGTGTCCCCAGCACCACGCACCGACCCCGAGGAGCTCCCCTCGGGGGGGTTCAAAGGGGCTCCGCAGCCACCAGGAGCCCCCCAAACCCGCGGCATCCCCAGGGGATGGTCCCGGCTGGGGAAGGACCCAATTTGTGCCTCTTTCGCCCCAATTTTCCCTCCTGCTCCTGCCTCGGGGCCTCTCTCCCCAGCTGGGGCCGCATCCTGCCCCTCCCCAGCGATGCTGCAGAGGGGTTGAGGCCCCCGCGCCTTTAATTCCTTCCCCTCGGTGATTTGGTGGAGGTTTTTGTGGATGGAAGTAGGTCAGGAACTTGTTTCCAAGTCGTTAGGTGGAGTCCCCGGGGTCACAGCGGTGTTTGCACCTCCTCAACAGCCAAACGCGCTCTCCTCTCGTTAAAACCACGGCCGGTTCCCCTCCCTGGAGCTTCCCGCCGCTCCTGCGGCGCCTCAGGAGCCAAAACGCTTCAAACTGCCCCAAAAAGGGAGCCTGGGGGGGCTGCGAGGGGTCGGGGTGGGGATGTGGGATCCTGGAGGGCCTTTGGGGTGAAAGGCGTGCTGGGGCTGGGGCTCCAGGGATGCTCCATCAGCCTGTGAGGAACGTTCCCTATGGATCGGGCATCCCGCTGTCCTGCTGGGACATTCTCACTCCAGGGATGGTGAGGAGGGTCCAGGGATGGTGAGAAGGGTCCAGGGATGGTGAGAAGGGTCCGGGGATGGTGAGAAGGGCCCAGGGATGGTGAGAAGGTCCCAGCGCTGGTGAGAAGGGCCCAGAGATGGTGAGAAGGGTCCAGGGATGGGGAGAAGGGTTCAGGGATGGTGAGAAGGTCCCGCTCTCACTCCGGGAATCCGGTGGAACCAGATCCCTGCTGTTCCTGTGTCTCAGTTTTTATCCAGGCAGGAATGGTTGGCTCCTCCCACTGGGTGGAGCCTCTCCCAGCGGGATGATGGAATGTGTCCTGTCCCTGCTGAGCCTCCATGGCCCATCAGCAGCAGAGATCCCCTGGAGGGAGGGCGGGTGGTGACAGAGATAAGGAACACTGCCCCACCTGGTGTGAACAGCTGGGCCCTTATCAGAAGGCACTGCCCCCCTCTCCCCCACCCCCCGCTGCCCTGGGGGTTTTCTCTCCCAACCCCTGGGCCCTTCTCACCATCCCTGGGCCCTCCTCACCATCCCTGAGCCCTCCTCACCATCCCTGGGTCCTTCTCACCACCACTGGACCCTTCTCACCATCTCTGGACCCTCCTCACCATCCCTGGACCCTTCTTCCCATCCCTGGACCCTTCTCACCATCCCTGGGTCCTTCTCACCACCACTGGACCCTTCTCACCACCACTGGACCCTTCTCACCATCCCCAGGCCCTTCTCACCATCCCTGGGCCCTTCTCACCACCACCGGACCCTTTTCTCTCAGGATCATCTCTGCTCCACCAGAGGATATTTTTTTTGGGGGGCCCAAACCTCCCAGAGCTGGCGGAGGCTCGGGGAGCGGGGAGAGCGCTGCTCTCGCCGCGTCTCCGGGGAATCCGAACGGCCAAATCTCCTCCGAACGCAGCCAAATGAAAAGTTAAATCCCCCCCGGCGAGGCTGGGGCATATGGTGTGCGGGAGGAAATCCCCCGGCCGAGGGATAATGACCCATCGGGGGGTCAGGGAGGGGAGGGGAGGGCGAGGGGGGAGCTCAGAGCTCAGCCCGAGGTGCAGATGCTGCTGCGGGGATGGAGAGCAGCAGGCAGCCAGGAGCAGCGTCCTGCCCGCTCCTGGATCCGGCTCCAGCATCCTGACTGCTCCAGGGAGAGAGAGGAGGCTCCAGGGAGAGCTCCCAGCCCCTGGCAGGGCCCAAAGGGGCTCCAGGAGAGCTGCAGAGGGGCTGGGGACAAGGCCTGCAGGGACAGGACACAGGGAATGGCTTCCCAGTGCCCAGGGCAGGGCTGGCTGGGAGCTTGGGCAGGAATTGTTCCCTGTCAGGGTGGGCAGGGGCTGGGCTGGGATTGCCAGAGCAGCTGTGGCTGCCCCTGGAGCCCTGGCAGTGCCCAAGGCCAGGCTGGACACTGGGGCTGGGAGGACCTGGCACAGGGGGAGGTGTCCCTGCCAGGGCTGGGGTGGCTCTGGGGGGGATTTCAGGTCCCTCCCAACCCAAACCACTCCAGGATTCTGGGATCACTCCCTACAAAGGGGAAGCCAAAGCCCTTGGGATAAAAAGGGGAGACAAAGGGATTCTCTGGCAATTCCCACCCAGGATCCCAGCTCTGGGCAGCCCAAGCTGCAGAGGGGCTGGGGACAAGGCCTGCAGGGACAGGACACAGGGAATGGGCTTTAAACTGATGGAGAATGGATTGAAATGGGATCTTGGGCAGGAATTCCTCTCTGTCAGGGTGGTGGGCTGGGATTGCCAGAGCAGCTGTGGCTGCCCCTGGAGCCCTGGCAGTGCCCAAGGCCAGCCAGGCTGGACATTGGGACAGGGGGAGGTGTCCCTGCCATGGGAACGGGATGAGCTTCAAAGGTCCCTCCAACCCAAACCCCTCTGGGATTCTGTGGTCCCAGGAGCAGGGGGAGGTGCTGGGCAGGAAGGTTTCTGGTTTCCAAGGTTCCTGGCTCTGGGATGCTCACCCAGCTCCTGCCTTGGCTGCAGTCAGATTTCCCAGCTCAGCTTCTGGGCTGTGGTGAGGATGGTGCTCCCTGGTGTCCGTGCAGGATCCACCTCTCCCACCCTCCTCACGGGGGTTCAGGCCTGGGAAAAACTTGGGAGTGATGGGATGGGTGTGAAGAAGGTGAGGGTGCCAAAACCAATGGGTGGTTCAGGGGCAGAGAAGCTCCTTCCCCCTTAAATTTGGTGCCAGCAGGCTGGAAAAATCCCATTTTCTTCCAGCTGGTGCCATCTCCCCGAGCCCCTCAGCTGGTGTCCCCACGAGGGTCCCCTCCTGGCACCATCCTCCCCTCAGCCACTGACCGGGCTCCATCACTCCTGCTTCTATTTCCTGGTTGGGGTTTATTTGGGGGGTTATTTGGGGGTTTATTTGGGGGTTTTATTTGGGGGTTTATTTGAGGGTTATTTGGGGGTTTATGTGGGGGTTAATTTGGGGGGTTTATTTGGGGGTTTATTTGAGGTTTATTTGGGGGTTTATATATTTGGGGGGTTTATTTATTTGGGGAGTTTATTTGGGGGTTTATTTGGGGGTTTATATATTTGGGGGGTTTATTTATTTGGGGGGTTTATTTGGGGGTTTATTTATTTGGGGGGTTTATTTATTTGGGGGGTTTATTTATTTGGGGGGTTTATTTGGGGGTTTATTTGGGGGTCCCACACCAGGGGAGCTCCCACGGGAGAGAGAGGGAGGGAGAGAGGGGGGAAAAGGGAGAGAGGGGGAGAGAGGGAGCGAGAGGGAGAGGAGGCAAGAGCAAGAAGTCCAAGAGCAAGAGGCTCAAAAGCAAGAGAGCTTCTCCCTCGTGTATCTCGAGTTCAAAGCTTTCCCAGCTCGGGGTAGACCCAAGGGGACAAGGGGACACTGAGGGCAGGAGGGGCTGGGGAACAGTTGGGTTACCATGGGTGGCAGCTTAGGGGGTGGTTTACAACAACCTGGTCGTGAACCCTGCACTTTGGGGGGAGAACAGAATGGTCATTTAGGAAAAATGAAATTCCCAGCCACGGTGAAATCAGGCTCCCTGCAGGCTGGGCTGAGCGGGGCCGGGGCCGCCCCCAGCTCACGGCTGTGATTTGCTCCAAAGAGAACTTTGGGGGCCGGTCGATGGACTGGCCAGTGTTTAATTAAGAGGGAGCCCTCAAACCCCGTTGCATTGATCAACCGCAATTGGGTTTATCTTAATTAGCAGCGTTTGCATCCCGGCTGCGGGGCTGGGAGGGGGGAGCAGCGGGAGCGGCCCTGGGGCGCTGGGAGCAGCGGGAATCCCCGTTCCAGGAGCAGGGCAGCCCGGGGAGGATGCTCTGAGCCCCACCGAACAGTTTTGGGGTGTTGGATGCTGCTGGGGAGCCGTGCTCGGGGTGAGGCTGAGCCCCGGAGCCAGGGCTGCTCTCCCCGAAGGGCTGGGGGTCCTGGAGGCCCCTCCAGGGACATTTTATCCCCACAGGATCGGGGAGGATGCTCCAGGGGCTGGAGCAGCCTGAGGAGCAGCACTGAGCTCAGGGTGCTCGCTCAGTTCCCTGGGCAGGGTCACCAAACCTGGGCTCTCCCCGCTGGAGGTCGTGCCTCAGTTTCCCCACTGGTGAAACACGTGGGGCTGCCCTTGGGATTCCCTTGGGATGTCCATGTTCCATGTCTTGGTTTGGAAAGGCAGGTGTCTGCCAGGGAAAGCTGGAGTTTCCCTTGGAATGGGGAATGTAAACCCCTCACCCCCCTGCCAAATTATAATTTTGCAATTAAGGAGCTTTCAGGCAAAAATTTGGGAATAGGAACAACAGTTCTTTACTGGGAATAATAACAAATGTAGGAGTAAAACAAACAAGCAAACACCAATCCTAGAAACCCTGACAGAGTCAGAGCTCCAACCTGACACCCTGTTGGTCAGGGGGTTGGGAGCAGCCCACAGTGAGTGCTCCTGGAGTGGCAGAGGTGGTTCTGGTGGGGCAGAGATGATCCTGAGAGAAAAGGGCCCAGGGATGGTGAGAAGGGCCCAGGGATGGGGAGAAGGGCCCAGGGATGGTGAGAAGGGCCCAGGGATGGGGAGAAGGTCCTGCTCTCACTCCGGGAATCCGGTGGAACCAGATCCCTGCTGTTCCTGAGTCTCAGTTTTTATCCAGGCAGGAATGGTTGGCTCCTCCCACTGGGTGGAGCCTCTCCCACTGTGATGGTGGAATGTGTCCTGTCCTTGGTGAGCCTGAATGGCCCATTTGCAGGAGATAATCCTTTATGACCCATTAGCAGAAGATAACCCTCAATGGCCTCATCAGCAGCAGAGATCCCCTGGAGGGAGGGCAGGTGGTGACAGAGATAAGGAACACTGCCCCACCTGGTTTGAACAGCTGGGCCCTTATCAGCAGGCACCGCCCCCCTCCCCCAGAGTTACAGGAGATAAAGAAAAAAACCCCAAACATCTCCCAGCTGCTTTCAGCAGAGGGAACAGAATGGACATTTTGGGTTCCATAACCCAGGACATTCCAGCAGGGTCTCCCCAGCTCCTCCTCTTTCAGGCCGTCCCAGATGGAATTGAGGAGCCACACGGGTGTGACCCCTTCGCTCCAGCTCCCTGGGGTGCCCCCAGAGCCCCTTCCCAGCCCCACCCCTCAGCTTGGAGCATCCCTGGTGCCCAAAGCCCCCACCCAGCTCCCCCAGAGGGATGGGTGCCCATAAAGCTCCGAGCACCGCGGTCCCTGGGTCATTCATTATTCACATCCCTCCATTCAGGAGATTTACAGGAGTATTCCCAGAGGCTGTTTCCTCAGAGAGTTTAAACAGCAGGGAAGTGAATGAAGTCTCAGTGCAAACAGCCTGGTCCCAGCCCCACGGATCCCGGGGCTGCTGCTCCCTGGGTTTGCATCACCTTTAATTAAAATCAGGGTCCTGCTGGCTCCGCTCCTGTCCCAGGGATGGGATATCCCAGCCCTAGGGTAGAGCTGGGCTAAATTCCCTGTGAATTGGAGCCCTCACAAAGGAAACTCAGTGGGTGTTTGCAGGTTTGTGGCTGGGGAAACTGAGGCACGGCTGGTGGATGCACATCCTTGGGGAAAGCTCAGGCAAGGGCTTTCCCCGCCTCGTTAATTCCCCCTCTGTAATTAGGAGTCACTAACCCAGGCTGGGATGCTGCCTGGGGTCTCCCCCAATTCCAGATCCCGTTGGGAGGAGGGGATGCAAAGCCCTTTTTCCCTGTGGTTTTCAGGATGAAGTCCCTGTTTTTCAGGCAGGAAATTGGGGAATGCTGCTGTGGGGAGGCCTGGGGGCCCTGGAGCTCTCAGGGGGAATCTGGGGCACCTCAAGGAGCGACAGGACGGGGCTGAGCAAGACAAATGGGAAGAAATTCGGGGTTTCCAGGCTGCTGCCGACCTGTCCCTGCACCCTGTGGTGGCCCAGCACCCTCAAGTTTCCTAAAACTTCCTTAAAAGTTCTCTGAAAAACCATGGCCTGGTCCCAAATCCCCGTTTTTTAACTCAAACCCGTCGCTGAGCATTCCGGAGCTCCCACCCGGCCTTTGCTCGTCCCTTCCTCGGAGCTAATCCTGTAATTAGGAGTAACGAGAAAGGAGCCATAAATGAGTGCTGGGATCGGGGCAGCTCCCCTCAGCTGGGCCCTGGCAGGGGGATTTGCCCACCTGGTTTGTGGATCATGGGATCAGAGCCCCACGGCTCCATGGGGATGGGCAGGAGATAGAAGCACGGGAGCTGCAGCTTTTCCCACCCCATCCCATCCCATCCCATCCCATCCCATCCCATCCCATCCCATCCCATCCCATCCCATCCCATCCCATCCCATCCCATCCCACCCCATCCCATCCCATCCCATCCCATCCCACCCCATCCCATCCCATCCCACCCCATCCCATCCCACTCCACCCCTCCCCATCCCAGATCCTGCCCCGGGATGGGCTCCCAGCAGTGCCCAGCTCAGGGTGATGGGGCAGTGAGGCCCAGGGGGTGAGGTGGGGTCACCTCTCCCTGCACTCCCCTCTCAGCTCGAGACCCCCAGTGAGCCCTGCCCTGCTGGCCAGTGCCTCACACAGGTATCCCAGCCCAGCCATTCCGTTCATCCACGGAATTCCCAGCAATTTCCAGCTGCTCCTTGCCCTCAGCACCCCAGGAGCTGCCGTGGTGCCCGGCCCTGATCCCTGATCTCTGATCCCCGATCACTGATCCCTGCTCCCTGATCCCCTCCTCTGATCCTGATCTCTGATCCTGATCCCCAATCACTGATCCCTGATCCATGATCTCTGATCCTGATCCCTGATCCCTGATCCCCTCCTCTGACCCTGCTCCCTGATCCATGATCCTTGCTCCCTGCTCCTGATCCCCTCCCCTGCTCACGGCTTCCTGCTCCCTGATCCCCTCCTCTGATCCTTATCCCTGCTCCCTGATCCATGATCTCTGATCCTGCTCCCTGCTCCCTTGAACCCTGATCCCTATCCCTGATCCCTCCTCCTCTCCCCTGATCCCTGCTCCTGCTCCCTGGTTCTGTTCCCTGCTCCCTTCCCCTGATCCTGATCCCCAATCCTGCTCCCTGCTCCCTTGAACCCTGATCCCTGCTCCCTGATCCCCTCCCCTGCTCCCCTCCCCTATCCCCTGATCCCCGATCCTGATCAATGCTCCCTGTTCCCCTGATCCCTGCTCCCTGCTCCCTTGAACCCTGATCCATGATCCCCGATCCTGTTCCCCGCTCCCTGTTCCCTTCTCCTGACCCCCCGCTCCGTTCCAGGTCGCGGCGCTGGAGAGGCAGATCTTCGATTTCCTGGGATACCAGTGGGCCCCCATCCTGGCCAACTTCTTGCACATCATGGCCGTGATTTTGGGCATTTTCGGCACCATCCAGTACAGATCCAGATACCTCATGATGGTAGGTACCGCCCGGGGGGTGCCGCAGCCCCGCCGCGGGGGCGGCTCAGCCCCCGGCCCCTCCCGCAGCCCCGGGGGCAGAGCGGCTCCGGCCCTGGAGGTGCCCGGGGCCGGGCTGGGTTCAGGGTGGGGCAGCGGGAGTGTCCCCGCCCGCAGCAGGGGTGGCTCGGGGTGAACTTTAAGGTCCCTCGCACCCCAAACTGCGCTTTATGTGGGGCGGAGTTTATGATTCCGCCCTCCCAAGGCGGCCCCCGGGGGTGCGGCGGGGCTGGAGCGGGGCCGGGCGCGCCCTGAGCCGCCTCCTTCCCCCGGCAGTACGCGGTGTGGTTGGTGCTGTGGGTCGGCTGGAACGCCTTCATCATCTGCTTCTACCTGGAGGTCGGGCGCTTGTCACAGGTAACGCCCCCGGCTTCCTCCTCTTCCTCCCTGCAGCCTCCTTCCCTCTGTCCCTCTGTCCCTCCGTCCTTCCCTCCGTCCTTCCCTCCTTCCTTCCGTCCTTCCCTCCTTCCCTCCGTCCTTCCCGCCCCACCCTTGCGCTCCTCCTCCTCCTCCTCCTCCTCCTCTCCTTCCTTCTCCCTCAGAAGTGCCCCCCCAGAGCCTGGGGGTGCCCCCAGAGCACTGAATTCCCATGGGATGGGATGGGATGGGATGGGATGGGATGGGATGGGATGGGATGGGATGGGATGGGATGGGATGGGATCCATGGGATGGGATGGGATGGGATGGGATGGGATGGGATCCATGGGATGGGATGGGATCCATGGGATGGGATGGGATGGGATCCATGGGATGGGATGGGATGGGATCCATGGGATCCATGGGATGGGATGGGATGGGATGGGATCCATGGGATGGGATGGGATGGGATGGGATCCATGGGATGGGGTGAGATGGGATGGGATCCATGGGATGGGATGGGATGGGATCCATGGGATGGGGTGAGATGGGATGGGATCCATGGGATGGGATGGGATCCATGGGATGGGATGGGATCCATGGGATGGGATCCATGGGATGGGGTGAGATGGGATGGGATCCATGGGATGGGATGGGATCCATGGGATGGGATGGGATCCATGGGATGGGATGGGATGGGATGGGATCCATGGGATGGGGTGGGATCCATAGGATGGGATGGGATGGGATCCATAGGATGGGATGGGATGGGATCCATGGGATGGGATGGACCCACCCTCCCTGCCACCCGGGCATCCCCTGCTGGACCAGATGTCCACCAGCACAGGAGGAAGCCCCAAGCCCCGGGGCTGCTGCCTGGGGCTCGGGGAGATGCCCCGCTCTGACCTCACGGATCATCCTGAGCTTGGGAAAACCCATTTTCTGTCCAACCCTCCTGCAAAGAGCCTGGGATCCACCACCTCTGCCTCCTCCTCCTCCTCCTCCTGCAGGACCGAGACTTCATCATGACCTTCAACACCTCTCTGCACCGCTCGTGGTGGATGGAGAACGGCCCGGGCTGCCTGGTGACGCCGGTGCTGAACTCCAAGCTGGCCCCCGAGGATCACCACGTCATCACCGTCAGCGGCTGCCTGCTCGACTACCAGTACATCGAGGTGGTCAGCAGCGCCACGCAGATCTTCCTGGCGGTAAGGGCGCCTCTGCTGGCTCCTCTGCCCGAACCGGGAACGGCAGGGGCGGGGTGGCGGGGCTGGAGCGAGCAGAGGCACCGGGCTCCAGCCAGAGGTGCCCCCCGTGGCACGTCTCTGTCACCCAGAGCGCTGCTGGCACCCCGGGCCCCCAAAACTTGCTGGGCTGAGGGCTGGGTGCTGCAGGGATGGAGGGGTCACTCACTGGGAGGGAGTGTCCCCCCCCAGTCGGTGGCTGTCACCCCCCTGGGGAGGTGGGAATGGGACACACCCGGAGGCAGAGTCCCTAAAATAGGGCTTGAAGGGGAATTGGAGTCCCCAAAGGGCTCCCAGCGCTGTGTGGGGCTCAGCACCCCCTGTGGGGTGCCCGCCCCAGCCCCCTTAGGGCCCCCTCCTTGTGCAGCTGAATCCATCCAACCCTGCTGCAGCCCAAACTGCCCCTAAACTGACCCCAAACTGCACCCCAAACTGCACCTCAAACTGCACCTCAAACTGCATCCCAAACTGCCCCCAAACTGCCCCCAAACTGCACCCAAACTGAGCCCCAAACTGAGCCCCAAACTGAGCCCAAACTTCCCCCCAACTGCCCCCCAAACTGAGCCCCAAACTGCCCCCAAACTGCACCCCAAACTGCGCCCAAACTGCCCCCCAAACTGAGCCCCAAACTGCACCCCAAACTGCACCTCAAACTGCACCTCAAACTGCATCCCAAACTGCCCCCAAACTGCCCCCAAACTGCACCCAAACTGAGCCCCAAACTGAGCCCCAAACTGAGCCCAAACTTCCCCCCAACTGCCCCCCAAACTGAGCCCCAAACTGCCCCCAAACTGCACCCCAAACTGCGCCCAAACTGCCCCCCAAACTGAGCCCCAAACTGAGCCCCAAACTGCCCCCAAACTGCCCCCAAACTGAGCCCTAAACTGCACCCCAAACTGCCCCCAAACTGCACCCCAAACTGCCCCTAAACTGCACCCAAACTGAGCCCTAAACTGCACCCCAAACTGCCCCCAAACTGCACCCCAAACTGTCCCTAAACTGCACCCAAACTGAGCCCCAAACTGCGCCCCAAACTGCCCCCAAACTGAGTCCCAAACTGCCCCCAAACTGAGTCCCAAACTGAGCCCCAAACTGGCCCCAAACTGCCCCCAAACTGCCCCCAAACTGTGCCCCAAACTACCCCCAAACTGAGCCCCAAACTACCCCCAAACTGCACTGGGACGGGCTCTGCCTGCTCCCAGTGCCCCTGGGTCACCCCCAGTTCACCCCCAGGCCCCCAGCCCTGCCCCCCTGCCCCACCCTGGCTGTGCCCCCCATCACCCC
>WQNJ02000134.1:0-50190 GCA_016584745.2 Phylloscopus trochilus trochilus
CCCTTTTCTCCCCCGTTCCCCAGCGCCCAGCCTGACCACCTGCGAGGTGTGCGGCGCCTGCTTCGAGACGCGCAAGGGCCTCTCCAGCCACGCCCGCTCGCACCTGCGCCAGCTGGGCGTGGCCGAGTCCGAGAGCTCGGGCGCGCCCATCGACCTCCTCTACGAGCTGGTGCGGCACAAGCCCAAGGCCGAGGGGGGCTCCTCGGCCCTGCCCCGCAAAGCCTCGGCCTCGCCGCGCCCACCGCTGCTGCCGCTGCCCAAGCCCGAGGGCTCCCTCAACAAAGCCATCAAATCCCCGCCCGGCTTCTCCAAGGCCCTTCCTCCTCCTCCTCCTCCTCCTGCTGCTGCTGCTGCTCCTCCTGCCGCCCCCGGGGCCGCCCCTCCCGGCCCCCTCCCGGCTCTCCCGGCCTCAAGAAGGTGCCGGCGGCGCTGCCGGGCTCGCCGGGCGCGCGCGGGGCCGAGGAGAAGGGAGCCAAGCTGGCGCTGAGCCCGCTGCCCGCCGAGCACCCCTGGGCGCCCGAGGAGGACGGGCCGCTCAACGCTCAGTGAGTCACTTGGGGGCTTGTGGTGCTTTGTGGGTTTTAGTGTGGTTTTATAGCATGGGATTTATCAGGGTTTTATCAGCTGGTCTGGGTTTGGTCTGGGTTTTCTGAGTGTTTTCTGGAGTTTTTGGGTTTTTATTGGGTTTTTATGGTTTTTATCAGTGGTTTTATCAGGTTTGGGTGGGGAGGTTGTGGGTTTTCTGAGCATTTTTTGGGGTTTTTGCGTTTTTTATTGGGTTTTTATTGGGTTTTTCATCAGGTTTTTATTCAGGTTTTTGTCAGGGTTTGAGGGTGGGTTTTGGGTTTTCTGAGCATTTTTTGGGGTTTTATTGGGTTTTTATCAGTTTTATCCTGAATCCCCATCCCAAACCCTTATCTCCAACCCCCATTCCAAACCCCAAACCCCCAAACCCCAAACCCTCATCCCAAATCCTCATCCTGAGCCCCCATCCCAATCCCCCCATCCCAAATCTTTATCCCAAACCCCCAAATCCCAAACCCTTATCCCAAATCCTCATCCTGAACCCCCATCCCCAATCCCCAAACCCCCCAAATCCCCATCCCAAACCCCAAACCCCCGTCCCAAACCCCCAAACCCCCAAATCCCAAATCTTTATCCCAAACCCCCAGACCCCAATCCCCCATCCCAAATCTTTATCCAAACGCCCAAACCCCCATCTCAAATCCCAAACCCCAATCCCCCATCTCAAACCCCCAACCCCCAAACCCCCCAAACCCCAAATCTTTATCCCAAACCCCCAAACCCCCAAACTCCCATCCCAAACCCCCAATCCCTCAATCCCCCTCCCTGCCCCCCCGGGCCCCCCCAGCCCCATTAACCCCTTCCCCGCCGTGCCCCCGCAGCCTCGGGCCGGAGCCGTGCCGCGACATCCGCTGCGAGTTCTGCGGGGAGTTCTTCGAGAACCGCAAGGGGCTGTCGAGCCACGCGCGCTCGCACCTGCGCCAGCATGGGCGTCACGCAGTGGTACGTCAACGGCTCGCCCATCGACACCCTGCGCGAGCTCCTGCGGCGCCGCCGCCCCGGCGCCGCTGCCCCGGCGCACCCCCGGCCGCTGCCCAAGGGCCTCCTGGCCGGGCTGGCGCCGCCGGAGCCGCGGCCCGAGCTGGAGCTGCGCCTGCCCGGCCTCGGCAAGAAGGCGCCGTCGGTGCCGGCGCCGCCGGGCCCGGCCGGCGCGGCCGCCCTCGCCGCCCCCCGCCCACGGCCAGGAAGGTGTTCCCGGGGCTCTCGGCTCCCTCCCTGCACAGGAAACTGAAGCAGGATCAGCTCCGGGTGGAGATCAAGCGGGAGCTGATGGCGGCGGCGGCCGGAGGAGCGGGAGGAGCCGGGATCCACCCCGGGGAGGCGGCGGCACCGCCGCCCGACCCGGCCTGGGCCGCGCACGAGGAGATGGCGCCGCTGAACCTCTGTGAGCCTGGGGGCAGGGTGGGGGGTCTGGGCTGGGGGGTTTGGGGTCTGTGAGCCTGGGGGCAAGGGGTGGGGTCTGGCTGGGGGTTTGGGGTTCATCCTGGAGGATTGGGGTCTGTGAGCCCTGGGGATGGGGTTGGGGTCTGGGCTGGGGGTTTGGGGTTCACCCTGAGGGTTTGGGGTCTGTGAGCCTGGGGATGGGGTTTGGGGTCTGTGAGCCTGGGAGCAGGGGTGGGGTCTGGGCTGGGGGTTTGGGGGGTTCATCCTGGGGGTTTGGGGTCTGTCCTGGGGGGGTTTGGGGTTCATCCTGAGGGGTTGGGGTCTGTGAGCCTGGGGGACAGGGGTTTGTGGTCTGTGAGCCTGGGGCCGGGGGTTTGGGGTTCATCCTGGGGGATTGGGGTCTGGTCTGGGGGGTTTGGGGTCTGTGAGCCTGGGGGCAGGGGTGGGGGTCTGGGCTGGGGGTTTGGGGTCTGTCCTGGGGGTTTGGGGTTCACCCTGAGGGTTTGGGGTTCATCCTGAGGGTTTGGGGTCTGTCCTGGGGATCTGGGGGGCACCCTGAGCTCCTCCTGGGGTTTTGGGGGCACCCTGAGCTCCTCCCGGGGATTTGGGGGCACCCTGAGCTCCTCCCAGGATCTGCAGCCCCCGGGACCTCCCCCACCCCTCCCCAGCCCCGGGGTCTCCCCCCAGCCTCCCACGCTGACCCTGTGTCCAACACCCCGGGGATTTTGGGGCCCCCAGGTGTGACCCCAGGGGCTCCCCCCTGTCCCCTGACCCCGGGATCTCCCCCCCAGCCTCGCGGGCCGACCCCGTGCGCGACATCCGCTGCGAGTTCTGCGGGGAGTTCTTCGAGAACCGCAAGGGGCTGTCGAGCCACGCGCGCTTCGCACCTGCGGCAGATGGGCGTCACCGAGTGGTCGGTGAACGGCTCGCCCATCGACACCCTGCGCGAGATCCTCAGGAAGAAAGCCAAGCCCTGCCTCATCAAGAAGGAGCCGCCGGTGCCGCCGGGCCTGGAGCCGCCGCTGCCGCCGGCCGAGGAGGGGCTGGAGCCCAAATCGCCGGGCAAGGCGCTGCCCCCGGGGCTGGCCCTGGCCCCCGCTGGGCGGGCGGCCGGGCAAGCCGGGCTCGGGGCTGGCCCTGGCGCCCCTGGGAGCCAAGAGCCCCGGAGCCTTCCTGGCGGCCAAGCGGCCGCTGGGCGAGGATCGGCTGGGGGGCGCACGGGGAGGCCAAGCACAAAGCCTTCGAGCTGGGCTTCAAGGCCAAGGCGCTGCACGACAAGGCCTGTGAGTACCGGGGGGTTTGGGGGGGTTTGGGGTGAGCTGGGAGTGCCACGGGCTTGGGTTTGGGTTCGGGGGCTGAGCACAAAGCCTTCGAGCTGGGCTTCAAGGCCAAGGCGCTGCACGACAAGGCCTGTGAGTGCCTGGGGAGCCCTGCCCTGGGATTTGGGGAGGGTTTGGGGGGGGTTTGGGGGGGTTTGGGGGAGGCTGGGAGTGCACAGGTTCTGGTTTGGGTTCGGGTTTGGGTTCGGGTTCAGGTTTGGGTTCAGGTTCGGGTTTGGGTTTGGGTTCAGGTTTGGGTTCAGGTTTGGGTTTGGGTTCAGGTTTGGGTTTGGGTTCAGGTTTGGGTTCAGGTTCGGGTTTGGGTTCAGGTTCAGGTTTGGGTTCAGGTTTGGGTTCTGGTTTGGGTTCGGGTTCAGGTTTCGGTTCAGGTTCAGGTTTGGGTTCAGGTTCGGGTTTGGGTTCAGGTTCAGGTTCAGGTTCGGGTTCAGGTTTGGGTTCGGGTTCGGGATCAGGTTCAGGTTCGGGTTTGGGTTCGGGTTTGGGTTTGGGTTCTGGTTTGGGTTTGGGTTCAGGTTTGGGTTCAGGTTCAGGTTTGGGTTCTGGTTTGGGTTTGGGTTCTGGTTTGGGTTTGGGTTCAGGTTTGGGTTCAGGTTCAGGTTTGGGTTCGGGTTTGGGTTTGGGTTTGGGTTCAGGTTTGGGTTCGGGTTCGGGATCAGGTTCAGGTTCGGGTTTGGGTTCGGGTTTGGGTTTGGGTTTGGGTTCAGGTTTGGGTTCGGGTTCGGGATCAGGTTCAGGTTCGGGTTTGGGTTCGGGTTCGGGTTTGGGTTCAGGTTCAGGTTTGGGTTCGGGTTTGGGTTTGGGTTTGGGTTTGGGTTTGGGTTTGGGTTTGGGTTCAGGTTCAGGTTCAGGTTCGGGTTCGGGTTCGGGTTTGGGTTCAGGTTCAGGTTTGGGTTCGGGTTTGGGTTCGGGTTCGGGCACTGAGCACAAATCCTTCCAGCTGGGTCTCAAGGCCAAGGCGCTGCCCTTCGGGAACGTTCCAGCCCCGCCCGGCCACGCCCACACCCACCTGTGGCACTTTGGGCGCTCTGCATCCCTTTTTTCCCCATTTTTCCATGCTCTAACTCCCGTTTTCCCCCCTTTTTTCCCCATTGTCCCCCCATTTCCCCCCGTTTCCCCAGCAGCAGAGGCGTGCTGCGAGCTCTGCGGGCTGTACTTTGAGAACAGGAAGGCTCTGGCCAGCCACGCCCGGGCACACCTGGGGGGCACTTTGGGTTCACCTGGGGCACTTTGGGCACTCTGTACCCCATTTTTCCACGCTCTAACTCCATTTTTCCCCCTTTTTTCCCCGTTTTTTCCCATTTTCCCCAGCAGCAGAGGCGTGCTGTGAGCTCTGCGGGCTGTACTTTGAGAACAGGAAGGCTCTGGCCAGCCACGCCCGGGCGCACCTGGGGCACTCTGGCACTCTGTACCCCATTTTTCCATGCTCTAACTCCCATTTTTCCCCTTTTTTCCCCATTTCCCCCTGTTTTTCCCCCGTTCCCCCAGCAGCAGAGGCGTGCTGCGAGCTCTGCGGGCTGTACTTTGAGAACAGGAAGGCGCTGGCCAGCCACGCCCGGGCGCACCTAGGGGGCACTTTGGGTTCACCTGGGCACTCTGGGCACTCCGTACCCCATTTTTCCATGCTCTAACTCCCGTTTTTCCCCATTTTTCCCCGTTTTTTCCCATTTTCCCCCAGCAGCAGAGGCGTGCTGCGAGCTCTGCGGGCTGTACTTTGAGAACAGGAAGGCTCTGGCCAGCCACGCCCGGGCGCACCTGCGGCAGTTCGGCGTCACCGAGTGGTGCGTCAACGGCTCCCCCATCGAGACGCTGCGCGAGTGGATCCGGCACCGGCCCCACAAGGCCGGCGCCTACCGCAGCTACATCCAGGGCGGCCGCCCCTTCTCCAAGAAGTTCCGGGGCTCGGGGCTGGCGCAGCAGCACCGGGAGCAGCGCCGGGAGGCGGCCGCGCCCTTCCCGGGCGCCGGGAACGGCCTCGGCGAGGGGAAGGGAGCGGACGGCGCCGAGCGGGCGCTGGGGGCGGCGCTGGCCGGAGTGGTCAAGGTGGAGGAGCAGAGGGCAACTTCAGCAGTGAGTGCTGGGAAATGGGGGGATTGGGGATGGGAAAAATGGGGGAAAATGGGGTTTGGGGTGGGGAAAAGGGGATTGGGGATGGGAATTACGGGAAAAATGGGGTTTGGGGTGGGGAAATGGGGGGATTAGGAATGGGAAAATGGGGAAAATGGGATTGGGAATGGGAAAAATGGGGTTTGGGGATGGGAATTATGGGAAAAATGGGGTTTGGGGTGGGGCAAATGGGATTGGGAATGGGAAAAATGGGGTTTGGGGATGGGAAAATGGGAAAAAATGGGGTTTGGGGTGGGGAAAATGGGATTGGGAATGGAAAAAATGGGGTTTGGGATTTGGGATGGGAATGGGAATGAGGAGCGGTCAAGGTGGAGGAGCGGAGGGGCAACTTCAGCAGCGAGTGCGGTTTTGGGGGGGAAAAACAGGGATTTTGGGATGGGAAAAGTGGGAAAAACGGGGTTTGGGGTGGGGCTTGGGGCTGGGAAGGGGGCCAGGAATGGGACTGGGGAGTGGGATTGGTCAGTGGGGACTGGGAATGGGAATGGGAGTTTGGGATGGGGATGGTGACGGGGACTGGGGGCGAGGTGCAAGCAGTGCATCCCTGCCCCGTTCCCATAATTCCCTGTTCCCACTCCCATCCCCATTCCCGTTCCCATTCCCCATTCCCCGTTCCCATCCCCATCCCCATTCCCATCCCCCATTCCCCATCCCCATTCCCCATCCCCATTCCCCATTCCCCATTCCCATTCCCCGTCCCCATTCCCCGTTCCCATCCCCATTCCCCATTCCCATTCCCCATCCCCATCCCCATTCCCCATTCCCATCCCCATTCCCCATCCCCATTCCCCATCCCCATTCCCCATTCCCATCCCCATTCCCCATCCCCATTCCCCATTTCCCATTCCCCATTCCCATTCCATTCCCCATTCCATTCCCATCCCCATTTCCCATCCCCATTCCCCATTTCCCATTCCCCATTCCCCATTCCATTCCCCATTCCCATTCCCATCCCCATTTCCCATCCCATTCCCCATTTCCCATTCCCCATCCCCATTCCCCATTCCCCATTCCCATTCCCATCCCCATTCCCCATTCCCCATCCCCATCCCCATTCCCCATTCCCCACTCCCATTCCCCATCCCCACTCCCGTTCCCCGTCCCCGTCCCCTCCCCGCAGAGTTCGAGCGGCGCCAGGCGCGGCCCCTGGAGCCGGGGCTGTCCCGGGAGGGCCCCGGGGCTCCGGAGTTCCCGCGGAAGCTGCAGGAGCCGCGGCCGCCGCCGCCCCGCGTGCGCCCGGTGCCGGCGCTGGTGCCGCGCCCGCCCCAGACCTCGCTGGTCAAGTTCGTGGGCAACATCTACACCCTCAAGTGCAGGTGGGCAGCGCCTTCCCCCGCCTTTTCCAGATGGTTCTCCCTCCCTGCTCTGCTCTTGGCCCCCTTTTCCTGGCTTTCCCTGCCCCTCCATCCCCGGTTTTGGTGTTTTCCCCCCCTTTTCCTGTTTTTCTCCCCTTTCCCTCTCTCCCATCCCTGTTTTTGTCTCTTTTCCCGCTTTTCTTTTCTCCCCCATCCCGTTTTTTTGGGGAGTTTTCCCTCCCTCCTCTCCATTTTCCTGTCAAATCCCCATTTTTTACCGTTCCCCCCCTCCCTAAAAATCCCGTGAATTCCATTTGAAATCTTCGAAGATTAAAAAAAAAAAAAAAATCCCTGAAAGATCTCCTAAAAATCCCCCCAAAAAATCCTTAAAAATCCTTAGAAAATCCCAAAAAAATCCCCCCAAAAATCTCCTAAAATTCCCTAAAAAATTCCTTAAAAATCCCTAAAAAAATTCTCTAAAAATCCCCAAAAATCCCCAAAAATCCCCAAAAAAATCTCCTAAAAATCCCTAAAAAATTCCTTAAAAATCACGAAAAAATCCAAAAAAATCCCCAAAAAATCTCCTAAAAATCCCTAAAAAAATTCCTAAAAAATCCCTAAAAATCCCCCAAAAAATTCCTTAAAAATCCCTAAAAATCCCCAAAAACTCCCGGACAATCCCTGACCAGTCCCGCTCTGCAGGTTCTGCGAGGTGGAGTTCCAGGGCCCGCTCTCCATCCAGGAGGAGTGGGTGCGGCACCTGCAGCGCCACATCCTGGAGATGAATTTCTCCAAGGCGGATCCGTGCCGGAGCGAGGCGCCCCCCGGAGCCCCCCGGCCCTGGCTGAGGCTCCCTGAGCTCTTTTTTTTTTTTTTAATTTTTTTTTTTTTCCTCCAAAAAAAAAAAATCCTCGGGAGAGAAAAAAAAAAAAAGAAAAAACAAAAGCGAAAGAGGAGAAAACCCCGAAGGGAAAAGAACCAAAAGTGCCCCAAAGTGCCCCGGAACCGCCCGGGGTCGGGCCCCGGGGCACCCACAAAGCATCTACAGGGATGGGATCCGGCATTCCCGGGGCTTTCCCTGGGAATCCCCCGGGAGCGGGGCGGGGGAGGGGTGGGAATTCCGCCGTTCCGCCCCTTTTTGGGTTTTTTTTTGTTTTTTTCTTGGCGCTTCCCGGGAGGAAAAAAAAAACAACAACAAACAAACAAAGGAACTCAAAGCAGCAAAATTCCCGTTTTTTATCCCAAAGAAGCGGCGGCGGCTCGGGAGGGAATTCCCAGAATTCCCGGAATTCCCGGAATTCCCGGCTGTGGGAATTTTCGGAGTCGTGGGTGGATTTTGTACCTCGGGGCCCGGGCAGAGCCGAAAATTCCCTTTTGTTCCTTTGGCCCTTTTGGGGTTTTCTCTGGGATCCCCTCGGGCCCGGGCTTGCATGTCCCCAGAATTCCCAAATTCCCCTCCCGCTGCCGAGCCCCAAATCCCCAAAATCCCCAAATCCCCCCCGGGGCCGGGAGCCCGGCGGGAGCCCCCGGAATTCCGGGAGGATTCGGCTCCGATCTCCCCAAATTCCCGTTTTTGTTCCGTTTTTTTGTTGTTTCGTTTCGTTTTTCCGTCGTTCTCGGTTTCGTTCCCGGGGTTCGTTCCCCCCCCCCCCCCCCCGATCCCGACTTTTTTAAACTCCGGGTTTGTGTAGAAAACCAAGGAAAAAAAAAAAATCCGTTTTTAGTTGGAATCCCGAAACTCCCGGATTTCCGGGGAGGAGTTTTAAGGGAGAAATTTTTGTTTGGGGTTTTTTTTTTCCTGGTTTTTGTTTTCGGGTTCGTTTTTTTGGTTTTTTTTTTATTTTTTCCACGTTTTTTTCGGGACGTTTCCGGCGATTCCTGTGCCCGGGAGTGGGGGACGATGGATTCAATTCTTCTGGAAATGAACTCCCGGGAAAAAAAAAACAAAACAAAACAAAAACAAAACCGGAGCCTCTGGATGCCTGGAATGTCGGGATTGGGGGAAAGCCGGGGAGTTTGGGGGGAATTTGGGGGGTTTGGGGTCTCAGGAGGGGTGGAAGGTGGGGAGGGGTCGGGTGGGGGTTGAGTCCGGGGCTTTGGGGGCTCTGGGAGGGGTTTGGGGGTTCAGGGACTGGGATCGGGATTTGGGGATTTTGGGATTTTTGGGTTTTTGGGATTTTTGGGGTTCGGGGATTTTTGGGGTTTTTGGGGATTTTGGGGATTTGGGGATTTTGGGGATTTTTGGGGGGATTTTTGGGTTTTTGGGGTTTTTGGGTTTTTGGGGTTTTGGGGATTTTGGGTTTTGGGGATTTTGGGTTTTTGGGATTTTGGGGGTTTGGGGATTTTTTGGGGATTTTTTTGGGATTTTGGAGTTTTTGGGGATTTTTTTGGTTTTTTTTGATTTTTGGGTTTTTGGGATTTTTGGGGTTTGGGGATTTTTTTTTGGGATTTTTTTGGGGTTTTTGGGATCCCGAGGGGGGGGCTGGGGTGGGGGAGGGGCCCTCGCGTGACCCCCGCGGTGTCCCCAAGTTCCCCACGTGACGAGCACGTGACGGACGCGGCACGTGACGAGCACGTGACTGCAGGGGGTGCGGCCTCCGAGCAGGCAGCCAATAGCCGCCGCCGCTGCTCCGAGGGGGCGTGGCCAAGGCAGCGCCCGTCACGCGATAGGCCCTCATCGGGCGCAGCTGACCAATGGGGGAGCGGACCGGGTGAAGCCGCGCTCCCTCGTCAAGCAGACGTCCGCTTCAACCAATGGCGGCGCGGGGAACGCGATGAACGACAGCGCCCGCCGGCCAACGGGAGGGGCGAACGGCGCGGCCCAATCGGCGCGGGGGAGGCGGAGCGGCGCGGCCAATCAGCGCGGGGGAGGCGAACCGCGCGGCCCAATCAGCGCGGGGGGGCGGGCCCGGCGCGGCGCCGTTACCGCCCGGGAAAGGGGAGGAGGCGCCGCCATCATGAGCTACGGTGAGGGGAGGGGGCGGCACCGGGGCCGGGAGGGAACCGCGGGCGGGACGGGCCCGGCCCGGGGGGCGGCCCCGGAGCGCCGGGCAGCGGGAGCCGGGAGGGGCCGGCGGCGGCTGCGGGGAGCGGCGGGGCCGGGAGCGGGGAACGGAGAGAGCGGGAGGGGCGTGAGGGGAACGGGAAGGGCGGGAACGGGGGGAGCCCTGAGGGAGCGGGGGGGGGCAGCGGGGCACGGGGGGCACCGGGAGGGACCGGGGGGCACCGGGGGACACCGGGGCACGGAGGTGTCCGGGAGGGACCGGGGGACACCGGGGCACGGAGGTGTCCGGGAGGGACCGGGGCTGTTCCGGGGGACACCGGGGCATTGGGGGTGTCCGGGCAGGGCTCGGTCCGGTCCGGTCCGGTCCGGTTCGGTGTCCCCGGCCCGGCTCCGCTCGCCCCTCGGGCACCGGCAGCCCCCGCGATCCCGCTTTTCCAATTTTCCCGTTTTCCCCTCAATTCCCTTCCCGGAGGGGGCGCGGGGCCCTTCCCGGCGAGATTCCCGGGAAATTTCCGCCCGGAGGCGGCCGAGAACGCCCGGGTTAATTAATTAATTAATGAACTGGGTTCTCCTGCTAATGAGGAGCCGCTAATTAGGGACGGAAATAAGGGCGGCCGGGATCGCTCCCGGTGCCCCTCCCGGTGCCCCCCCGGCTTTGCCCATTTTCCCGCTTTTTGCCCCCAATTCCTCCCCCGATTTCCCCGGAGTTTCCCCGACCGCTCCCGAACCCTCGGGGCCGGGAATTCCGCCCGCCCTGGCACAAAATTCGGGAATTTGGGGCCGGGGGGGGCAGATTCCCGGTGGGATTTGGGGGAATTTGGGGGAATTTGGGGATTTTGGGGGCCTGAGCGGGGGCTCTCCCGTTGCAGGGTACGGAGAGTGGAACTCGGGCTCCAGCAGAGGCGAGTGCACCCCCAGCTCCCCCCCTTCCCGAGGGTTATTCCCGAATTTTATTCCCGAATTTTATTCCCAAATCCCCGCCGGGGAAGGGCTCAGGGGGTGGGAAATCCGGGATTTTTGGGGATTCCCGGTGGTTTTCCAGCCGGGAAATACGGGAAATGAGCCCAGGTTCTGAGGGAATTTTCTGGGAATAATCCCAACCTCCAGGGCAGGAGCCCAAATCCGTGGTTCTTCCCCTGTTTTTGGTGGGGAGGGTCAGGGGTTTTGTGGGAATGATCCCGAGGGCTCCCAATATAATCCAAATAATCCCAATTTCCACGGGCAGGAGCCCAAAGGGTTCCCTGGTACAGCCCTGGCAGCGCTCACAATTCCCAGGGGTTTCCCCCAATTTCCCCCCAATCCTTTCCTGCTTCTTTCCCAAATTCTCCCCCAATTTCCCCCAATTCTCCCCTAATTTTCCCCCCATTTTTTTCTCCATTTTTCCCCCAATTCTCCCCCCATTCCCCCCAATTTCCCCCATTTTTTTGTCCATTCCTCCTCAATTTCCCCCCAATTCTCCCCCATTTTTTTCCATTTTCCCCAATTTCCCCCATTCCCCCCATTTTTTCCCCATTTTTTCCCCAATTTCCCCCCATTTCCCCCCCCATTTTTGCCCATTTTTTCCCCATTTCTCCCCCATTTCTCCCCGTTCCCAACGCCCGTTGCCATTCCAGGCCCGGAGGGGTTCCCGTTCCCCTGCGGGGGGCTCCTGGCAGCCCCAGGGGGACTCCGCGGGCCCCGAGGGCGGCGACGGCCCCGGGAAGGGCCGGGGGGAGCCCGGGGGGCACAGCCAGGGGGGCGCCCAGGGACGGGGGTACGGAGCTGCAGCCGGAGAGGTGAGCGGGGAAAAGGGGAATGGGGAATGGGGAAAATGGGGGGAAACAGGGAATGGGGGGAAATGGGAGGGGAAATGGGGAATGGGGAATGGGAATGGGGAATGGGGGAAATGGGGGCTATGGGGGATGGGGAATGGGGGGGAATGGGGGGGGAAATGGAAACGTGGGGGAAACGGGGAATGGGGAAAATGGGGGATGGGGGATATGAGGAAATGGGAAACGGGGATGGAAATAGGGGGGGGGAATGGGAAACGGGGGGGAAATGGGGAATGATGGGGAATGGGGAAAATGGGGAAATGGGAAACGGGGAATGGGGTGGGGGATGGGAAATGGAGGGGAAGGGGGAAATGGGGATGGGGGGAAATGGGAATGGGGGGGAAATGGGAGGGGAAATGGGGAATGGGGGGGAAGGGGGAAATGGGGGATGGGGGGAATGGGAAATGGGGAAAGGGAATGGGAAACGTGGGGGAAGCGGGGTGGAAAGGGGGAAATGGGGGAAACAAGGAATGGGGGAGGATGGGGAATGGGGATTGGGGGAAGAGAACGGGTGGGGAATGGGAAATGGGGATGGAGGAGAAAAGGGAATGGGGAATGGGGGGGAAATGGGAAATGGGAAGCAGAGGAAACGGGGATGGGAAACGGGGATGGGAAATGGGGAAATGGAATGGGAAACAGGGATGGGGAATGGAGAATGGGAGGGGAAATGGGAATGGGAAATGGGGGGGGGAACAGGAGAAGGGGATGGAAACAGGGATGGAAACGTGAAAAGGGGATGGGGAATGGGGATGGAGAAGGTGCTGCCCAAATCCCGGCCCCGTGTTTTGGGACTCACGCCATTCCCAGCCCCTCAGGCCCATTTTTCTGGGAATCCCCAAGGCTTTGGAGCCGTTTCCCTGGGGATTCCCTCCCCGGCCCCTCTCCCACTCCCGCCTTTCCAGGTTCGAGCCCTACGGCGACGCCCGCCCGGCGCTGAGCGACCACCGCGGCGGCTCCTACGGCTACGGCGGCGACTACCCCGGCAACGATTATCCCAACAGCGATTATCCCAATGATTATCCCAATGATTATTCTAATGATTATCCCAACGAGTATCCTAATGATTATCCCAATGATTATCCCAACAGCGACTATCCCAACAGTGACTATCCCAATGATTACCCCAACAATTACCCCGACGATTACCCCAATAATTACCCCAATAATTACCCCAGTAATTACTCCAATGATTACCGCAGCAGCGATTACCGCAGCGGCGATTATCCCAACGATTATCCCAATGATTATCTCGACTATCCCGACTATCCCAACGATTATCCCAACGATTATCCCGACTACCCCGACTATCCCGGCGAGGCTGACCCCGACGATTTCTACGGCGGCGGCCGCGGGTCCCGGGAGCCGTTCCCGGGGCGGTTCCGGGGCCCGGGCTGGGCGCGGGAGCGGGGGTTCCCGGGGTTCCCGGGATTCCCGGGGTTCCCGGGATTCCCGGCGCTCCCGGGGCGCGGCGGCTGGGCCGAGGCGCGGCCGGGCTCGCGCCGCCTGCCCTCGCTGCTCCCGCACGCCGCGCTGGCCGAGCCCGGCGCCGGCCGCGCCTTCCCCGGCGCCTGCCGCGGCCTCAAGAGGATGCGCAGGGGCTGGAGGGCCTGGGACGGAGAGGGCAGGGTGAGTGGGGGTTTCCTCTCAATTTCCTGGGGATTTCCTCAGGATTTCCTCAGGATTCTTCCCCCAATTTTCCCTTAATTTTTTCTCTATTTCTTCCCAATTCTTTCCCATTTTCTTCCCATTTTTTCCTTGATTTTCCTCAACCTTTTCCCCCATTTTTTCCCCCATTTTCCCCCCCATTTCCCCTCCATTTTTTCCCCATTTTTCCCCCCATTTTTCCCCCATTTTTTCCCCCATTTTTCCCCATTTTTCCCCCATTTTTCCCCAAATTTCCATCATTTCCCCCCCATTTTCCCCCCCATTTTCCCCCCCATTTTTTCCCCCCAATTTTCCCCAATTTTCCCAAAATTTCCCCCATTTTCCCCCCATTTTTCCCCCCATTTTCTCCCCCAATTTTTTCCCCAATTTTTCTCCAATTTTTCCCCCCATTTTCCCCCCATTTTTCTTCAAATTTCCCCAATTTTTCCCCAATTTTCCCCCCAATTTCCCCCATTTTTTCCCCCATTTTTTCCCCCATTTTCCCCCCCAATTCCCCCCCTGTATTCCCTGACCTTCCCCCCGTTTCTCCCCCGGCTGCAGCCGCAGCGGAAGCGGCTCCGCCGCGATTCCTTCGGGAAGAAGCGGAAGCAGCCGAGCGGCTCCGGGGAGAAAACGCCCAGAACCGACGGCTCCGACAACTCCAGCTCCGAGAACGGTGAGCTGGGGGGGAAACCCCGGGATTCCGGCTGGGAAAACCCCGGGATGCACCCCCAAATCCCCATTTTGGGGATAAATCCTGGAATTCCGGCCGGGAAAACCCCGGGATTCACCCCAAATCCCCATTTTGGGGATAAATCCTGGAATTCCGGCCGGGAAAAGCCCGGGATCCATCCCCAGTCCCAGATTTATTTTGGGGTTTTGCTCGTTCCAGAGGAGGGCACGGAGGGAGAATCCGGAGAAAAGGAGGAATCCCGAGGGGTGAGTGATTCCCTGGAATCTGGGGAATTTTTGGGGGAGTTTCCGAAGGAAATGGGGCGGGGGAGGGAAAATCCCAGGATTTTGGGGCAGTTCCAGAAGGATTTGGGGCTGGGAGTGGAATTTTCCCTGGGAAATGTGGGAATTCCAGGGAATTCCGGCCTCTCCGAGAAAATTCCTTGAAAGATTTCCTTGGGGAAAATCCCCGAAATTTTGGGATTCCCAGCCACAAATCCAAGGGGAATTCCAGAGGGGGAAAGCTCTGGAATTTCATTGCAGGGGGTCCGAAATTCCCGATTTTTTTTGCTTTTTCAGGAAGGGGAGGATGAAGAGGGAAGAGATTCCGAGAAAGGTGAGTTGGGAATTCCAAAGGGCAATCCCAGGAATTCCCAAGGGGTTTTTCCAGGGGCTCGGAGTGGGATCCCTGCTCCTTCTGCAGGAGGGGAAATCCCAGGAATTCCAGGGATCAGGGAAGGAAAATCCTGGGGTTTCTTTTCTCCCAAATTCCCCATTTTTGGGGCTGGGTCCCTTTCCCGAGCTCGGTTTTCCCTCGGGAAAAGCTGATTTGGGGCCGGATTTCCAAGGAGTTCCCGGAATTCCCGTTTCCCCAGGAGGCCTGAGCGTCCCCGAGGAGAATTCCCAGATTTCCCAGCTGAGGCAGAAGCTCCAGGCCGGGAGGAAATCCCAGGATCGGCAGAAGAAGCGGCACCGGGACCGGATGGTGGAGAGGTGATCCCTGGGGGGGGGGCTGGGAGGGGCCGGGGCCTGAGGGATCCTTTCCCTTTCCAGGGATCCTTTCCCTTCTTTCCAGGGATCCTTTCCCCCTTTCCAGGGATCCTTTCCCCCTTTCCAGGGATCCTCTCCCTTTCCAGGGATCCTCTCCCTTTCCAGGGATCCTTCCCTGTAATCCTTGGGAGAACTCCTGGAAAACTCCAGAAAAGCCGGGAATTTTTCCTGGCTGACCCTTTGGGGGATGCTGTGCTTGGAAGGCGGCGCCTTGCCCGTGTTCCCCTCTCCATTCCCATTATTTTTCCCCCTCTCCCGTGCAGGATCCAGTCTGTGTGCTCTGTTCCCAGTTTCTCCATTCCCATTTTTCCCGTTTTTCCCATTTTTCCCATTATTTTTCCCCCAGGATCCAGTTTGTGTGCTCTGTTCCTATTTTTCCCATTTTTCCCATTTTCCCAGGTTCAGTCTGTGTGCTCTGTTCCCATATTCCCGTTTTTCCCATTTTTCCCATTGTTTTCCAGGATCCAGTTTGTGTGCTCTGTTCCCAGTTTCTCCATTCCCAATCCCATTTTTCCCGTTTTCCCAGGATCCAGTTTGTGTGCTCTGTTCCCATTTTTCCCATTTTTCCCGTTTTTCCAGGATCCAGTCTGTGTGCTCTGTTCCCATTCCTGTTTTTCCCATTTTTCCCATTTTTCCCATTATTTTTCCAGGATCCAGTTTGTGTGCTCTGTTCCCAGTTTCTCCATTCCCATTCCCAGTTTCTCCATTCCCATTCCCAGTTTCCCATTGTTTCCCAGGATCCAGTCTGTGTGCCCTGTTCCCAATCCCAGTTTCCTCATTCCCAATCCCAATTTTCCAGGATCCAGTTTGTGTGCTCTGTTCCCAGTTTCTCCATTCCCAATCCCATTTTTCCCATTATTTTCCCCCCAGGATCCAGTTTGTGTGTCCTGTTCCCATTTTTCCCATTTTCCCAGGATCCAGTTTGTGTGCCCTGTTCCCATTCCCAGTTTCCTCATTCCCAATCCCATTTTTCCCATTTCCCAGGATCCAGTTTGTGTGCTCGCTGTGCAAGTTCCGGACGTTCTTTGAGGACGAGATCCGGCAGCACCTGGAGAGCAAATTCCACCGGGAGCATTTCCAGTTCGTGGGGACGCGGCTGCCGCCGCAGACGGCGCAGTTCCTGCAGGTGCTGCCGGCTCCTGACTGACGGGGGATCCTCCTGCTGCTGCTGCATTTCCTGCTGCATTTCCTCCTGCATTTCCTCCTGCATTTCCTGCTTTTCCTCCTGCTGCTGCTTTTCCTGCACTTCCTGCTTTTCCTATTTCCCACTGCTCCTGCTGCTGCATTTCCTGCACTTCCTGTGGCTGTTCCTGCTGCATTTCCTGCTGCATTTCCTGCACTTCCTGCATTTCCCACTGCTCCTGCTGCTGCTTTTCCTGCCGCTCCTGCTGTTCCTGCATTTCCTCCTGCATTTCCTCCTCCTTTTCCTACTTTTCCTGCTGCTGTTCCTGCATTTCCTGCTTTTGCTGCATTTCCTGCGTTTCCTGTTGCTCCTGCTCTGCATTTCCTGCTGTTCCTGCGTTTCCTTGTTCTCCTTTCCCTGATATTCCTTCCTCTTCCTCTTCCTCTTCCTCTTCCTTTCCCTTTTCCTTTTCCTTCTCTTTTTTTTATTTTTTTTTCTTTTCCTGCTTCTTCTTTCTCCTGCTTTTTGGGATGTCAGGATTTTTGGGATGTGGGGATTTTTGGGGTGTGGATTTTTGGGAATTCGTTCCCTGCAGCAGGGGTTTGGGATTTTTGGGGTGTGGGGATATTTTGGGGTGTGATGTTTGGGATGTTCCCATTCCCTCAGCAGGGATTTGGGATATTTTGGGATTTGAGATTTTGGGATTTGGGATATTTTGGGATGTTCCCGTTCCCTCAGCAGGGATTTGGGATATTTTGGGATATTTTGGGATGTTTTTTTTGGGACGTTCCCGCTCCCTCAGGAGTACGTGGCCAACAAGACGCGGAAGACGGAGCAGCGGCGCCGCGGGATCCGCGACATCAACGGCGTCATCCAGCAGCTGCAGCGCGAGCAGGACCTGACACAGGGTACGGGATCCAGGGGGATCCACGGGGATCCATGGGAATGGGGATCCATGGGGATGGGAATGGGGATGGGAACGGGATCCGCGACATCAACGGCGTCATCCAGCAGCTGCAGCGCGAGCAGGACCTGACACAGGGTACGGGGGGATCCAGGGGGATCCACGGGGATCCATGGGAATGGGGATCCAGGGGGATCCATGGGGATCCATGGGGATCCATGGGAATGGGGATCCATGGGATGGGAATGGGATCCGCGACATCAACGGCGTCATCCAGCAGCTGCAGCGCGAGCAGGACCTGACACAGGGTACGGGATCCAGGGGGATCCACGGGGATCCATGGGGATGGGGATCCATGGGGATCCATGGGAACGGGGATCCATGGGGATGGGGCATCCCATTCCTGTTGCAGAGCCGGGCCTGGAGCACTGGGGATCGATCTCATCCTTGATCCCTGATCCCAGTCTCAGATCCCTGATCCCTGATCCCGTTTTGTTCCCTGATTCCCGCTGTTTCAGAGCTGGGCCTGGAGCATTGGGGATCGATCCCATTCCCATTCCCATTCCCTGATTCCCCATTCCAGAGCTGGGCCTGGAGCACGGGGGATCGATCCCAATCCCATTCCCATTCCCTGATCCCACATTCCCTGTTCCAGAGCTGGGCCTGGAGCACTGGGGATCGATCCCATTCCCAATCCCATTCCCATTCCCTGATCCCATTCCCAATTCCATTCCCTGATCCCACATTCCTGCTGTTGCAGAGCTGGGCCTGGAGCACTGGGGATCGATCCCATTCCCGATCCCTGATCCCAGATTCCCCATTCCAGAGCTGGGCCTGGAGCACTGGGGATCGATCTCTGATCCCATTCCCAATCCCATTCCCAATCCCTGATTTCCCCATTGCAGAGCTGGGCCTGGAGCACTGGGGATCGATCCCATTCCCAATCCCATTCCCAATCCCATTCCTGATCCCACATTTCCCCTTTCCAGAGCTGGGCCTGGAGCATTTCCTGCGCAAGGTGGAGGCCGCTCACTGCTCTGCCTGCGACCTCCTGCTGCCGATGCACTTCGGCTGCATCCAGAGACACCTGAGATCGCCGGACCACAACCACAACCGCAGGGTGAGCCACTGGGGATCCAATGGGATCCACTCGGGAATGGGGGGATCCAACGGGATCTGGGGGGATCTGGGAAACCCAATGGGATCCAGAGACACCTGAGATCGCCGGACCACAACCACAACCGCAGGGTGAGCCACTGGGGGATCCAGGGGGATCCAATGGGATCCACTCGGTTCTAGGGAATCCAGTGGGATACAGAGACGGGGATCCCAATGGGATCCAGAGAGAGCTGGGAAATCCAATGGGATCCAGAGAGAGATGGGGATCCTGAACGGGATCCAGAGAGAGCTGGGAAATCCAATGGGGTCCGGAGAGAGCCAGAAATCCCTGGGATCCACTCAGTTCTGGGAATTCCCAATGGGATCCAGAAAAATCCGGGGATCCTGAATGGGATCCAGAGAGAGCTGGGAATCCCCACGGGATCCACTCAATTCTGGGAAATCCAATGGGATCCACTCAAATCCTGGGAATTCCCAAGGGGATCCACTCAAATCCCGGGATTTCCCACAGATTTCCCTGGATTTGTGTCCCCCAGACCCTTTTCCCCTCAGGAATTCCCCTGGAATTTGGATGGATTTGTGTCCCCAGACCCTTTTATCCCGAAATCCTGCAGGAGTTTCCCTGGATCTCCTCCCCCAGCCCCTTTTCCTGGGGTTTTTTTGGGAATTTCCCGGGGTTTTTTTGGGAATTCTGGGGGTCCCTGCCCCAGCCCTGTTTCCCGGGGGGTTTTTGGGAATTTCCTGGGGGTTTTTTTTTGGAATTCTGGGGGTCCCTGAGCCCCCTCTCCCTTTCCCTTTCCCGGCCAGGCCATGATGGAGCAATCCAAGAAATCCTCGCTGGTGGTGGCGCGGAGCATCCTCAACAACAAACTGATCAGCAGGAAGCTGGAGAGGTTCCTGCAGGTGGGAATTCTGGGAGTTTGGGGAAGGTTTGGGGGTTTAAGGGGGGGAAATTCCTGGAATTTTTATTTTTTGTTTTCCCCCTCTGTGGGGTTGAGGCTGGAGTTGGGATTTTGGGGATTTTTTGGGAATTTAATCCCATCAATCCCCAAAACCCCGTCAATCCCATCTGGGAATCCCACCCCAGGCAGGAATTCCTGCCCCAAATTCCCGTTTTTCTCTGGGATTTGGGGCCGTGGGAGGGGGGAGAATTCCCTGGGGAAGCTCCAAGGGAGGTTTTTTGGGAATTTTTTTGGTTTTTTTCCTTCTTTTCCAGGGGGAAAATCCCTTCACGGATGATCCCGAGGAAAAGGAGGAGCACGAGGAGGGGGAAGGAGCAGGGGAGGAAAACCCGGAGGACAATCCCCAAAATCCCGAGGAAAATCCGGAAAATCCCGAGGAAAATCCCCAGAATTCCGAGGAAAATCCAGAAAATCCTGAGGAAAATCCCCAGAATTCCGAGGAAAATCCAGAAAATCCTGAGGAAAATCCCGAGGAAAATCCCCCAAATCCTGAGGAAAATTCTGAGGAAAATCCCCAAAATTCCGAGGAAAATTCTGAGGAAAATCCCCAAAATCCCGAGGAAAATTCCAAGGAAAATCCCCAAAATTCCGAGGAGAATCCCAAGGAAAATCCCCAAAATCCTGAGGAAAATCCCGAGGAAAATCCCAAAACTCTGGAGGAAAATTCCCCAAATCCCGAGGAAAACCCTGAAAATCCAGAGGAAAATACCGATCCCGAGGAAGCTCCAGCAGCGGAGAAGCAGGAGAGGGGAGCAGGGACCGAGCCGCAGGCGCCGAATTCCCGGGAGGCGCCGGAATTCCCTCCGGAGCTGGGGGGGAGCAGCTCCGGGAGCTGCCAGGGGTGAATTCCCGGCGGGAAAAGGACCCAGAGCCTCCCCGGCGGTGTCGGAGCCGTGGCCGTGTCCGTCCCCCCGCCAGCCCCAGGGATTCCCGGGAAATGGGGAATCCTTGGGGAGTTCCCAGGAAAAGGAGGGGGAATTCTGCCCAGGTTTCTCCTGTGGGGAGGGGGAATTCCTGGGGAAAAGGGGGGACTTTTGTTGGAATTTTTTTTTTTTTTTTTTTTTTTTTTTTTTTGGGAATTCCTGGGAAGAAGAGAGAAGAACCTGGTTGGAATTTTTGTTGTTTCTGGGAATTCCCAGGAAAAAGAGGGAATTCCCTTGGGATTTTGGAGGTTGGTTTTTTTTTTGGAAATTTCCTTGAACTCCTTGGAAGGGGGGGCGGAATTCCCAGGAGGAAGGAGGGAATTCTGAAGGATCTTTTGGGGGATTTGTTTCTCTCCTGGCTCTGCCCAGGCGTTGCTGTGATCCCGGTTCTGTCCCGGTTTTTGTTCCGTGTTCTGTTCCGTGTTCTGTTCATTCCCGGGCGGATTTGTGGGGATTTCTGGGGCTGGGCTCTGTCCCCTGCCCCAGCCGAGGTTTTTCCAGGATTCCCTGTGCCCGTGGCTCCCTTTTCCCGGTGTTTTTCCCGCTGTTTCCCGTCGGTTTTCCCGTTTTGCCCTGCCCTGCCCTCCCGGAGCGTTCGGTGCCGTTGTGTCCCCTGTGATTTGGGAGGAGAATTCCCGAGGTTTCTGTGGATTTTAAAGGACTCAGCCCCAGCTTCTCCCGGCTCCTTCGTCCTTGGGAGGCTCCCGAACCCCAAATTCCCGTTTTTCTGGGGGGGAAGGGTCAGGGTCAGGTCCTGGCCCCGCCGTGCTGGGAATTGGGATTTTCCTGCCCCGAATTGGGGGGAAATCCTGGAATTTTGGGTGCCAGGGGGGAGTGGGGCTGGGTTTGCTGGGAATTGGGGGTGGGATGGGGAAATTCCTGCCGGGAATGGGGAAAAATTGTCCTCAGGAGGGGGAAAATTCCTGCCGGGAATGGGGAAAAAGGGATGGCAAAAAATGATGGGAAAGGGACAGAAAAATAAACGGGAAAAGAAAGGGAGAAAAGGGACGTTAAAGGATGGAAAAGCAGTGGGAAAAGGCATTTGGGGACCCTGAGGGGATTTGGGGACATTTCGAGGGATTTGCAGACATTGTGAGGGGATTTGGGGATGCCCTGAGGGGATTTGGGGACCCTGAGGGGATTTGGGGACATTTCGAGGGGATTTGGGGATGCCGTGAGGGGATCTGGGGACCCTGAGGGGGCTTGGAGACACTTTAGAGGGATTTGCAGACATCGTGAGGGGATTTGGGGACATTTCGAGGGGATTTGGGGATGCCGTGAGGGGATCTGGGGACCCTGAGGGGATTTGGGGACACCTCGAGGGGATTTGGGGACATTTCGAGGGGATCTGGGGTTGCTGTGAGGGGATTTGGGGATCCTGAGGGGGCATGGGGACACTTTCGAGGGATTTGCAGACATTGTGAGGGGATTTGCAGACATTGTGAGGGGATCTGGGGACCCTGAGGGGGCTTGGGGACACTTTCAAGGGATTTGCAGACATTGTGAGGGGATCTGGGGACATTGTGAGGGGATTTGGGGTTGCCGTGAGGGGATGTCGGGACCCTGAGGGGCTCTGGGGACACTCACTGTGAGGCACTGGGGACATTGTCCCTGTGAGGGGCCGCTCCGGGGCCGTTCCGAGGCCTCTCCGTGCCCGGTTCGGGGCCGTTTCAGCTCCGGTTCGGAGCCGCTCCGCTCCCGGCCCCGGGGACTCCATGGCGGCCCCGCCTCCCCCTCACGCCGGCAAGGGGCGCGCCCCGCGCCGCTGTCCAATCAGGAGCCAGAACACCCATGATTGACAGGCCGTGCCCTCAGGGAGGAAGCGCCTCCACCAATCAGAACATGGGCGGGAACCAACCCGACCAATGGGGGCTGCGGGCGGGCCGCGCCTCTGGGAAGATCACCTAATGAGAAGCGTGGTGGGCGGGGCCCGGCGGGAGGCGGGCGGTGGCGCGCCTGCGCGGCGGCTGAGGCGGGCGGCGAAGCGGCGGCGGTGGCGGGCGGAGGCGGCGGCGATGGAGCCGGGATACGGCGGTAGGTGCGGGGCGGAGCCGCCCCACGGTGCTGACGCTCCCCCGTGGCGGCGGTGGCTCCGTTCCCGTCGCTGCTTCAGCACCGGCTCCGTTACCGGCGGGTGGCGGGGTGGGGGGGGGCGCTCCGCCGCAGCGGGGAAGCGCAGCAACCGCCCCCCCGGTGAGGCAACGGCGGCGCTGATTGGCTGAGTTCCGCGTCACTCACCGCTAGGGCGGCGCTGATTGGCTGTTGGGGGGCTGGAGGGGGTCATGCCCTGCAGGGGGGGCGGAAATGGCGCCGGGCCCGTTTCTGAAGACGACACAAAATGGCGGCCGCGGCCCCGCCCCCGCCGCCCGTGCCTCAGTTTCCCCGGTCCTGGCGCGGCCCCACCCTGGAGACACCCGGGGGGTCCCGTGTCCCCTCCCTGGGGGACCCGTGTCCTCTTCCCGGGGCTCCTGTGCCCTCCTCAGGGCGTCTCGTGTCCTCCCGTGGGGGGATTCCCGGCCCCTCCTCGGGGGGATCCCCCCTGGAGTCCCTGCCTTGGATCTCCCCTGGAATTCCCTCCTGGATTCCCCACTGGATTCCCCCTCAGCAGCTCCTCTGGAAATGTCCCGTGGAGTCCTCCTCAGGATCCCTTCTGGAAATTCCCCTGGATCCCCTCAGGATCCCCTCTGCGAGTTCCCCTGGATCCCCTCAGGATCCCCTCTGGAAATTCCCCTGGATCATCTTAGGAGATCCCCTCAGGATTCCCCCTGCGAGTTCCCCTGGATCCCCTCAGGATCCCCTTGGAATCTCCCCTGGGATTTCCCTGGATTCCTCCTCCTGTAGAAGGGATCAGGAGCGGGAGAATCCCGCCCGGTCCCTCTGGATTCTCCTTTCCCGCCGGGATTTCCCTCCCTGGGCGCCAATCCCAGGGATTCCCCCGGTCCCTGGAGCCTTGGGGAGGCAGAGCAGGGATCCTCCCCAAATCCTGCATTTCCTCCCACTCCCAGCCCTCCCGCCTTTCTTTTCCGTTAAATCCGCGTTCAGGAGCTCCAACAAATCCCCGGAACGGGAATTTCCCTTCACTCCACCCACAAAAACCCCTCCAGGAGAGTTTCCCTTCCTTCCTCCCGGGCTTTGGGGGGATTTTTCCTTCACTCCCCGCTGGAAGTGCTGGGGATCCCGGCTGGAATTCCCGTGGGACAAGGAGCTGCTCCTGGTGGGGAATCCGGGCTCGGGATTTCCTCCGGCCCGCTTTGAAACCCTTTGGGGTTTTCCCGTGGTTTTAAAAAGATTTTTTTTAAAAATTTTTTTATTATTATTTTTTTTTTAATTGAGGAATAAAATCCGAGGTGGGGAAGCAGCCACACGGAATGGAAGAACAAACACGGAGAGTTAAAGATGGGAAATAATAAAACATGGAAAATCAAACGTGGGAAATAATAAAATATGAAAATTAAAGATGGAAAATAATAAAATATGAAAAATAAACCACGGAAAATTAAAGATGGAAAATTAAATGAGGATTAAATCAACTTCTCCAAATCCTGCTTCTTTTTTTCTTTTTTTTTTCTTTTTTTTTTTTTTTTCTTTTTTTTTTCTTTTTTTTCTTTTTTTTCTGGACGAAAAAACCGGAAACATTTGGGATTGGCACCTGGATCCTGCCTGGGCTGGGACTGGAATGAACCCTGAGGGATTTTTATCCCGGGTTTTCCCTGGAGCTTGGACTCCTGCCCATCCAAGGGAACCCAGCCCCCAAAATTCCCAGTTTGGGATGAACGGATCCAATTCCCGGAATTCCTGATCCCACAGGACAAAACTCTTCCCCTTGGGGGGAAAACGAATCCATAAAAACCAGGAATTTCCACACGGAATTCCCTTTCGCTCCTTTCCCAGTGGTTTTCTTTTTTTTTTTTCCTTGTTTTTCGGTGATTCCTTGGATTTTATCCCAAGGAACGGGGAGCAGGGTTTGTTCCCAGCACTTCCCTCTCCCGGGAATTCTCAATTCCAGAAGGAATCTCCCATCCCCCCTGGAAGGGCGACGCTTTATCCCGATTTTCCCGGGCTGGAGGCACCGGGAGCAGCCGGGACACGAACCCGGGTTTGCTCCCGAAAGGACAAAACGAGCAGGGGAATTAATTCGGGAATTCCTGAGCCATTCCCGCTTTTCCCGGGCCGGGATCGGGCTGGGGGCTGAGGAAAAGCGGGAATTCCTTTCCCTGCCCTGCTGAGGTTCCTTCTCCCCCCGCAGGGTTCGGCTCCTGGAGCGCCGGCGGCTCCCAGGGGTGAGTGAGGGAATGAGGGAATGAGGGAATGAGGGAATGAGGGAATGAGGGGGAATGAGGGAATGAGGGAATGAGGGAGCATTCCCGGGAAACGTCCCGGGCCTCTCCTCTCCTCTCCTCCTTCCCCTTGGCCTTTTGGCCCCTCTGTTTCCTCTTTTTCCCCCCATTTTTTCCCTTTTTTTCTCCCCATTTTTTCCCATTTTCCCCCTTTTTTCTCCCCCTTTTTCCTCTTTTCTTCCCCTTTCCCATTTTTCCTCCTTCCCCCCCTTTTTTATCTTTCTTTTTTCCCCTCTTTTTTCTCCAATTTTTTTCAACTTTTCCTGCCTTTTTTTCCCGTTTTTTTCCCCTTTTTTTCCCATTTTTCCCCATTCCCCACCCTCATTTTTCCTGCTCCTTGCTGGGAAAACCCATCCCGGCTCCGCCCAGATCCCAAACCCTGCCAGGAGCAATTCCCTGAGCCATTCCCAGTCTTTCCATGAACAATTCCCGGTTTTTCCCTGAGCCGTTCCGGTTTTCCCTGACAATTCCCGGCTTTTTCCCTGAGCCATTCCCGGTTTTCCCTGACAATTCCCGGTTTTCCCTGACAATTCCCGGTTTTTCCCTGAGCCATTCCCGGTTTTTCCTGAGCCATTCCCGGTTTTCCCTGAGCCATTCCCGGTTTTTCCCTGAGCCATTCCCGTTTTTCCCTGACAATTCCCGGTTTTTCCCTGACAATTCCCGGCTTTTCCCCTGAGCCATTCCCAGTTTTTCCCTGAGCCATTCCGGTTTTTCCCTGACAATTCCCGGTTTTTCCCTGAGCCATTCCGGTTTTCCCTGAGCCATTCCCGGTTTCCCCTGAGCCATTCCCGGTTTTTCCCTGACAATTCCCGGTTTCCCCTGAGCCATTCCTGGTGTTTCCCTGACAATTCCCGGTTTTTCCCTGAGCCATTCCCGGTTTTCCCTGAGCCATTCCCGGTTTCCCCTGAGCCATTCCCGGTTTTTCCCTGACAATTCCCGGTTTCCCCTGAGCCATTCCCGGTTTTTCCCTGACAATTCCCGGTTTTCCCTGTTTCTCCCCAGGTTCCTACGGCAGCGGCGGCAGCGGCTGGCACGGTGGGTGCGAGGGGTCCCGGGGAATTCCTGCAGCTCCTCCCCGAATCCCAAATCCCGAATCCCGAATCCCGAATCCCAAACCTGCCCGAATCCCAAATCCCGAATCCCAGATCTCAAACCTGCCCGAATCCTGAATCCCGAATCCCAAACCTGCCCGAATCCCAAATCCCAGATCCCAAACCTCCCCAAATCCCAAATCCCAAATCCCAAACCTGCCCCTCCTGCCGGGTCCCCCTTTCCTTCCTTTTCCCCTTTTCCCCTCCCATTTTCCCCCTTTATCCCACACTTTTTCCAAGGCTTTTCCTGCTGCGATCCCTCCCCACTTCGAATTCCTTAATGCCCCCTTAATTACCGCCTCATTAACGAACCGATCGCTAATTAACGCCTCAGTTCCCTTCACCTCCCAGCCCGCGAAGCCTCCGCCTCCCAAAATTCCCCAAAAACTCCCAAACCCGCCAATTCCCTGGGAACCACCCCGGGGGTTTTTTCCCTGCCGCGGTCTCGCCCCCTCCCCCTAATTAGCGCCTAATTAAGCGGTGCATTGATTGATTGATTGATTGATTGATTGCTCCCCCCGCAGGCTATGAGGGCTACGAGTTCTACAGCCCGCAGAGCTCCGGCGGCGGCTCCTACGGCTACGGGGGCACGGCGGCGGCGGCGGCGGCGGCGGCAGCGGGCTGGGACACGGCCAAGGAGCTGGGGCTGGGCCCGGGGGAGGCCCCCGCGGGCTCCGGCAGCGCCTTCGGGCCGGGATCAGCTCCGGGAGCGGCCTTTGGATCGGGATCCGGGAGCGCCTTTGGATCGGGAGCGGCCTCGGCAGCGGCGTTCGGATCGGGATCTGGGAACTCCTTTGGGTCTGGAGCGGCTTCGGGAGCGGCTTTTGGATCGGGATCTACCTCAGGAGCGGCTTTTGGATCGGGATCTGCCTCGGGAGCAGCTTTTGGATCGGGATCTGCCTCGGGAGCAGCTTTTGGATCGGGATCTGGCAACACCTTTGGCTCCGGATCCGCGCTGGGATTGGGATCCAGCAGCGCCTTCGCCTCAGGATCTGCTCTGGGCTTGGGCTCCTCGGGCTCCTCCTTAGGACTGGGCTCCTCCGGCTCTTCCCTGGGATTGGGATCCTCGGGATCGTCCCTGGGATTGGGATCCTCGGGCTCGTCCCTGGGATTGGGCTCCTCGGGCTCGTCCCTGGGATTGGGATCCTCGGGCTCGTCCCTGGGATTGGGATCCTCGGGCTCGTCCCTGGGATTGGGCTCGGCCGAGCTGCCCGGCTCCAACCCCGACTCGCTGATCGCCAAGATCAACCAGCGCCTGGACCTGCTGGCCAAGGAGGGCGCGCCGGGGGACGCCCGCGACGGGCCCGACAGGTACGGGCACAAGGACACGGGGACACGGGGATGGGGACACGGGGGGGGCGGCCCTGCCCAGGATCCTGCCCGGGATCCAGCCCGGGATCAGCCTGAAATCCTGCCCGAGATCAGCCTGGGATCAGCCCGGGATCAGCCCGGGATCAGCCCTGCCCTGCCCGAAATCAGTCTGAAATCAGCCTGAAATCCTGTCCGAGATCAGCCCGGGATCAGCCCGGGATCAGCCCTGCCCTGCCTGGGTACCTGCCCGGGATCCTGCCCGAAATCAGCCCGGGTCCCTGCCCGGGATCAGCCCGAGATCAGCCCGAGATCAGCCTGAAATCCTGCCTGAGATCCTGCCCGGGATCAGCCTGAAATCAGCACGAAATCCTGCCCGAGTCCCTGCCCGGGATCAGCCCGAAATCAGCCTGAAATCCTGCCCGAGATCAGCCCTGCCCTGCCCGACTCCCTGCTCGAGCCCCTGCCCGGGATCAGCCCGGGATCCTGCCCAGGATTATCCCGAGATCAGCCCGAGATCAGCCTGAAATCCTGCCCGAGATCAGCCCAAGTCCCTGCCTGAGATCAGCCTGAGATCGGCCCTGCCCTGTCCGGGTCCCTGCCCGGGCTCAGCCTGTCCCTTCTCGAGTCCCAGCCCTGCCCGGGGCATTTGGGGAATTCCCCAGTTTGGTGTCGCTTTTCTGTGCTTTTGTCCCAAAATTCCAGCGGTTTTCCCGGGATTTGAGTGGTTAGGCCTGGTTTTTATTCCCGTTTTTCCAGGATAAAGAACTGATCCCTGCCCCTCATTCCCAGGCCTTTTCCCGATGTTTTTTTTTTTCCCCAGCTCCTTCCTCTTTGACTCCTTCGAGTCAGGGCTCAAAATTCCCTTCATCCCGGAATTCCAAAGGGAGAAAATGACAGGAATTCAGCCTTGAAAATTCCCTTTATCCCGGAATCCCAAAGGATTTCTGGGCTCCGAAACCCGCGGGAATCTCAGGATTTCAGCAGCCCCCCCTGAACCCCGTTTTCATTCCCGTATTTTATTTTATCTTAATTTATTTTATTTTATTTTATTTTTATTTCCCCAGCTCCTTCCTCTTCGTGTCAGGAGCTCAAAAATTCCCCTCATCCCGCAACTCCAAAGGGAGAAAATGACAGAAAATAAAAACCAAAATACAGTTTTTTTATTTTTTATCTCCCCAGCTCCTTCCTCTTCGAGTCAGGGCTCAAAAATTCCCTTCATCCCGCAACTCCAAAGGGAGAAAATGACAGAAATTCAACCTTGAAAATTCCCTTTATCCCGCAACTCCAAAGGGAGAAAATGACAGAAATTCAACCTTGAAAATTCCCTTTATCCCGGAATTCCAAAGGGAGCAAATGACAGCAAATAAAAACCAAAATACATTTTTTTTAAATTTTTTAAATTTTTATTTTCTATTTCCCCAGCTCCTTCCGCTTCGACTCCTTCGACTCGTACGAGCCCCGCGGCTCCCGGGATCCCTTCCGAGGCTCCGCTTTTCCCTTCTCGGAGCCGGAGCGGGAAGGTCCCTTCGGCGCCCGCGGGGGCCGCGGCTCGGCGGGGCCGCTCCGGGCCGGCCCCGGGGGCTCCTCCTCGGCCCGGGGCCGCGCTCCGGGCCGGGGCCGCCTCCCCGCCGAGCCCTTCCCGGGCCCCGGCGGCTCCCGCTGGGCCGAGCCCTTCCCGGGGCCCCGCGGCGCCGCCCGCCCGCTGCCCTCGCTCTTCTCGCAGGCGCTGGAGTACCCCGGTGACTATCCCGATTATCCCGATTATCCCGACTATCCCCCCGGCGATTATCCCGAATACCCCCCCGGCGATTACCCGGGCGATTACCCCGGCGATTATCCCGGCGATTATCCCGACTATCCCGATTATCCCGGCGAGCTGGGGATGCCGCCGCCGGGGCTGGGCCGCGGCCCCTTCGGGATGAGGAGGCGGGAGCGGCCGGGAGCGCTGCCCTGGAGCGGCCTGCAGGGGGTGAGCGGCGGCTCGGCCCGCGCCTGCCCGGTTTGCCACCTTGTTCCCGCTTTTCTCCCACTTTATTCCCATTTTCCCACTTTATTCCCACTTCTCCCCACTTTATTCCCACTTCTCCTCACCTCATTCCCACTTTTCCCCACATTATTCCCATTTTCCCACTTTATTCCCACTTCTTCCCACCTTATTCCCATTTTTCCCACCTCATTCCCACTTTTCCCCCACTTTATTCCCGTTTTCCCACCTTATTCCCATTTTCCCCACCTTATTCCCACTTATTCCCACTTTTCCCCACTTTATTCCCATTTTTCCATCTTATTCCCACTTTTCCCCCACTTTATTCCCACTTTTCTCCCACTTTATTCCCACTTTTTCCCACCTCATTCCCGCTTTTCCCCCACTTTATTCCCACTTTTCCCCACTTTATTCCCATTTTCCCACCTCATTCCCACTTTTCCCCACTTTATTCCCACTTTTTTCCCCACCTTATTCCCACTTCTTCCCCACCTCATTCCCACTTTTCCCCACTTTTCCCCACTCCTTCCTCACTTTTTTCCCCACATTTTTCCGTTTTTCCCCCACTTTTTCCTACTTCATCCCCAAATCCCAACCCTCCATCCCCCAGTGCCCCTTTATCCCCTTCCCTGGGCAATCCAGCTCCAAGCCCCAGCCCTGGGGGGAATCCTTGGCTTTGCCCTTGGTAGAATTCCCACTTTTCCCTCTTCTCCCACCTTTCCCGAGTTCCCTTCGTTCCCCTGGTCCCATTTTCCCTGATTCCCTGTTTCCCTGACTGTTCCCGTTTCCCTCATTCTCTGTTTCCCCATTTCCCCCCCCGTTTTCCCTGTTTTCCCATTTTTCCCCCGCTCCCGGGGTCACTCTCAGCCTCTCCCCCATTCCCTGACTGTTCCCCCATTCCCTGTTTCCCTGATTCCCTCATTCCCTGTTTTTCCCCATTCCCATTTTTCCCTCTCTCTCCCGTCCCCAGGGTCGCCGCCGGGGTTTCCGCGCTCGCTCCGGGGGGCGCTGGGAGCCCGAGGGGCCCCGGAAACGGAAACGCTCCCGGAGCGGGGACACCGGGAATGAGAACAACCCCGGGAATGAGAACAACAACGGGAATGACACCGGGAATGAGAACAACAACGGGAATGACAACCCTGGGAATGACACCAACCCCGGGAATAACGACCCCGAGGAGCCCCGGCAGCCCCGCAGCGACAGCGACTCCGAGCACGGTAACGGCGCCTGGGGAATTCCCAGCTTTCTCCTGGAATTCCAGCCTTTTTTCCCAAATTTCCAGCCTTTTCCTGGGAATTCTCAGCCTTTTTCCCCAAATTTCCACCTTTTCCCAGGAATTTCCAGCCTTTTCCTGGGGATTCTCAGCCTTCTTCCCCAATTCCCAGGCTTTTTCCCAAATTTCCAACCTTTCTCTGAATTCCCAGCCTTGCCCAGAGTTCTCAGCCTTTTCCTGAAATCCCAGCCTTTCCCTGGGAATTTCCAGCCTTTTTCCCCCCAAATTTCCACCTTTTCCTGGGAATCCCCACCCTTTCCCTGCCCTTTTTCCAGCATTTTCATCTCCTTTGGTTGGACTTTCCCCCCTTTTTCCTGGGCATTCCCCCTTTTTCCTGGGAATTCCATGGATTTCCCCCCCTTTTTCCCGGGATTTCCCCTTTTTCCCAGGATTTCCCCCTTTTTCCCGGGATTTCCCCTTTTCCCGCTGAATTTCCCGGTTTTCCCTCAGGAGAGGACGGGGAGGGAGAGGAGAAATCCCTGGACGAGGCCGACAGAGGTGTAAGTGCTGCAGGGGCCCCCAAAATCCGGGAGAAGGGGGGAAAGTTGGGAATTTGGGGGAGGAAATCGGGAATTTTGGGGATCCGGCCCCTTCCCCCAGGAATCCTCCGGGGCCAGGGCAGGGAAAACGTGGGAAAAGTGGGGAAAAAAGAGGGAAAAGGGGAGAAAACTCCAGGGATTTTCCAGCTTGGAAAATCCCAAATCCTCCCCAGACCCCTCAGGTTTTATGGAATTTCCCTTTGTGGAATTCCCAGGGGGATTTCCCTGCCCGGAGCATCCCAAAGAACCTCTGGGAGTGGGAAAAGTTGGGAATTGGGAGCCGGATTTGGCTCCTGGAGGGGCTGGATCCCAAATTTTGGGGTTTTTTTTTTGTCAGGTGGGATCAGAGATTTGGGGAGTTTGGGGGATTTTTTGGAGAATTCGGGGGATTTTTGGGGATTTTTGGGGAATTTGGGGGATTTTGGGAAGGGTTCCTGCCTGCCATAAGCTGGGAGAGGCTGAGCAGGGCAAGGCTGGAATTCCCAAATTCCAACCTTTAACAAAGGAGCTGAAAATTCCCCAAATTGGCTTTTCCCGCAGGGAATCCCCAGCACTGATTTCCCTTTTTGTTTTCCAGGAGATCCCGGGTTTTGGTTTCCAGGAGAATTCCCGGAATTCCGGTTTGGAGGGAGCTGGGGGGGGGGGATTCCCGGAATTTGGGGATTTTCCAGCTGTTTTTGGGATTTGTGGCCGGGAAGGGAGGGGAAAAGCCCCAAACTCCAGAGGTTTTTCCCTGGGATTTGGGGGAATTTGGAGGAATTTGGGGCGGGAATTCCCAGAAATTCCCAGCTGGAGTTTCCCACCCAAAACAGAGCAAAGTTTGGGATCTTTCCCAGCTCCTCCTGAGGCTTTTCCCTGGGGAGTTTCGGGGAATTTTGGGGGTTTTTTGAAGGAATTCTGGGAGTTTTTTTGAAGGAATTTGGGGGTTTTTTGAAGGAATTTTGGGGTTTTTTGAAGGAATTTGGGGTTTTTGGAAGGGATTCCCAGGGAATTCTTTGGGAGCGGATCCCAACCGATCCCAGGGAAGCAGAACCCGCTGGGATCTGGGAACAGGGCTGGGAGTGGGGAAAAATGGGGGAGAAACTGGGGAAAAACATGGAAAAATTGGGGGAAAAATGGGAGAAAACCGTGGAAAAATTGGGAAAAGTTGAAAAAATGGGGGAATAAAATGGGGAAAAGAAGGGAAAACCCAGGGAAAAATGGGGAAAAGTGAAAAATTGGGGGGGAAAGAGGGAGAGCCAAGGGAAAAACAGGAAAAAAAAACGGAAAACCCAGGGAAAAATGGGAATAATGAGGGAGAAAGGGGGAAAGCCGAGGGAATCCGGGGCTGGGGGAGGATTTTGGGCTGAGAATTCCCAGGATGGGTTTCTTTCCCTGCAGGCTCAGAGGAGGAGGATGAGGAGGTGAAGAAGAAGCGGGAGAAGCAGCGGAGGAGGGACCGGATGAGGGACCGGGCCATGGACAGGTGGGGCACCCGGGGGGATTTGGGGGGATTTTGGGGAATTTTGGGGGAATTTTGGGGGAATTTTTAGGGAATTTTGGGGAATTTGGGGGGAATTTTGGGGGAATTTTTAGGAATTTTGGGGGAATTTTTAGGGAATTTTTAGGAAATTTCTGGGGAATTTGGGGGGGATTTTTAGGGAATTTTGGGGGATTTTAGGGAATTTTTGGGGGATTTTTGGGGGGGAATTTCTGGGACTTTGGGGGGATTTTTGGGGCGGGGAACTGCCGAGCTTGGCCGTTGGAATTTTTGGGAATTTCTGGATTTTTTGGGGGGTGATTTTGGGGACTTTGGGGGAATTTTTGGGGGGAATTTCTGGGAATTTGGGGGGATTTTTGGGGGCGAGTTTTGGGAATTTTGGGAATTTTTAGGGGGAATTTCTGGGATTTTTGGGAATTTTTAGGGGAATTTCTGGGAATTTGGGGGGTGATTTTGGGGACTTTGGGGGATTTTTGAGGGGGAATTTCTGGGATTTTTGGGGAATTTTTGGGAGGTGATTTCTGGGATTTTTGGGAGGCGATTTCTGGGATTTTTGGGGAATTTTTAGGGGGAATTTCTGGGAATTTGGGGGGGATTTTTGGGGGCGAGTTTTTGGGAATTTTTAGGGGGAATTTCTGGGATTTTGGGGGGGGGGAATTTCTGGGATTTTTTGGGGAATTTTTAGGGGGAATTTTCTGGGATTTTGGGGAATTTTTGGGAGGCGATTTCTGGGATTTTGGGGAGTTTTTTGGGGCAGGGACTCCCAGAGCTGGAATTTGGGAATTTCCCAGGATCCAGTTCGCCTGCTCCGTCTGCAAATTCCGGAGCTGGAGGAGGAGGAGATCCAGCGGCACCTGGAGAGCAAATTCCACCGGGAGACGCTGCGGTACATCGGCACGCGCCTGCCCGACCGCACCGTCCAGTTCCTGCAGGTTCGGGGGCTTGGGGGGCACTTTGGGGGGGTTTTTTTGGGGGTTTTTTTAGGTAAAAAAAATCGGGGATTTTTCTGGGTTTTTGGGGATTTTTGGGGTTTTTTTTTGTGATTTTTTAAGTAAAAAATTGGGATTTTTCTGAAGTTTTGGGGGGATTTTTTGGGTTTATTTCCAGGATTTTTTGGGATTTTTTGAGGATTTTTGGGATTTTTTTTGGGATTTTTGGTTTTTTTGGGGGGGGGGTGTTTCAGATTTTTTAGGTCAAAAATTGGAATTTTTCTGGATATTTTTGGGATTTTGGGGGGGGATTTTTTGGTGATTTTTGCGGGGGGGGGTTTGTGATTTTTTAGGTAAAAATTGGGATTTTTCTGTGATTTTTGGTGATTTTTTTGGGGTTTTTTTTTCAGATTTTTAGGTAAAAAAATGGGGATTATTCTGGGGTTTTGGGATTTTTTAAGGTTTTTTGGGATTTTGGGGGGATTTTTTTCAGGACTTTTGGGGGATTTTTTGGGGGATTTTTTTAGGGTTTTTTTCAGATTTTTTTTCAGATTTTTTTAGGTAAAAAAAAAATTTGGGATCTTTCTAGGTATTTTTGGGGACTTTTTGGGGATTATTTCTGTGATTTTTTTTTTTTTTTTAATTCAGATTTTTTAGGTGAAAAATGGGGATTTCTCAGGATCTTTTTGGGACTTTTCCCGGGATTTTTTTTTTTTTAATTTATTTTTAAGGAGTTCTCAGCAGAAAATTTCCAGATATTTTTGGGATTTTTTTGGATTTTGCTTTTTTTTTTTTTTTTTTTTCTCTCCAGGATTTCTTTGGGATTTTCCCAAGTTGGATAATTGGGGATTTTCCCCAGGATTTTTGGAGGGGTTCCTCCAGGCTTTTCCTGTGGCAGAATGCCCAGGATTTTCCCTGAGAGTTTTCAGGCCGGAATTCCCAGGATTTGGGGCAGGAATTCCCAGGATTTGGGGTTGGAATTCCCAGGATTTGGGGCAGGAATTCCCAGGATTTGGGGTTGGAATTCCCAGGAATTTGGGGCAGGAATTCCCAGGTTTTGGGGCAGGAATTCCCAGGATTTGGGGCAGGAATTCCCAGGATTTGGGGTTGGAATTCCCAGGATTTGGGGCAGAATTCCCAGGATTTGGGGTTAGAATTCCCAGGATTTGGGGCAGGAATTCCCAGGATTTGGGGCAGGAATTCCCAGTTTCCCAATCCATTCCCAGTTTCCCAGAGCCCCCATTCCCAGTTCCCCAGAGCCATTCCCAGTTCCCCAGGGCCCCAATTCCCAGTTCCCCAGGCCCCAATTCCCAGTTTCCCAGTTCCCCCATTCCCCAGTTTTTCCCCCTTTCCCAGGAGTACATCGTGAACAGGAACCGGAAGATCGAGCGGCGGCGCCAGGAGCTGACGGAGAAGGAGGGGAACAAACAGCGGCCGGACCCCTTCAAGGGTGGGGATTGGGGATCCGGAATCCGGGAATTCCGGAATTCGGGAATTCTGGGAATCCGGGGGGGGGGGGAAGCTCCGGCCTCTCCCGGGATTTCTTTGTGGGATTTTTATGGGAATTTTGGGGGAATTTTTGGGGAATTTTTTGGGAAACTTTGGGGGATTTTAATGGGAATTTTGGGGGAATTTTTGTGGGAATTTTTGGAGGAATTTTTGGGGGGGAATTCCGTGGGAATTTCTTGGGGGATTTTCATGGAACTTTGGAGGATTTTAATGGGAATTTTTTTGAGGGAATTTGGGGGGAATTTTTTGGGGGGATTTTCGGGGAATTTTGGGGGATTTTTATGGGAATTTTGAGGGGAATTTTTTGGGGAACTTTGTGGATTTTTATGGGAATTTTGTGGGAATTTTTTTGGGGAATTTTTGGAGAACTTTGGGGGATTTTTATGGGAATTTGGGGGGATTTTTGGGGGGAATTTTCTGGGAACTTTTTGGGAATTTCGTGAGGAATTTTTGGGGGGATCTTTGTGGGGATTTTCTGTGGGATTTTTCGGGGAACTTTGTGAGATTTTCACGGGAATTTCAGGGAAATTTTGGGGGGAATTTTTTGGGGGGATTTTCCCCGAGGGGATTCCCTGGAGCTCGGTGGGATTTTCCCGTGGGGATTTTCCGTGGGATTCCCTGGATCTCTGTGGGATTTTCCCGTGGGGATTCCCTGGAGCTCGGTGGGATTTCCCCGTGGGGATTCCCTGGATCTCTGTGGGATTTTCCCGTGGGGATTCCCTGGAGCTCTGTGGGATTTCCCCGTGGGGATTCCCTGGATCTCTGTGGGATTTTCCCGTGGTTATTCCCTGGATCTCTGTGGGATTTTCCCGTGGGATTTTCCCGTGGGGATTCCCTGGATCTCGGTGGGATTTTCCCGTGGGGATTCCCTGGAGCTCTGTGGGATTTTCCGTGGTTATTCCCTGGAGCTCTGTGGGATTTTCCCGTGGGATTTTCCCGTGGTTATTCCCTGGATCTCTGTGGGATTTTCCCGAGGGATTTCCCGGATTTCCCCGCAGGGATCGGGCAGGAACATTTCTTCAAGCGCATCGAGGCCGCGCACTGCCTGGCCTGCGACATGCTGATCCCAGCCCAGAGCCACCTGCTGCAGCGGCACCTGCGCTCCCCTGAGCACAACCGCAGCAGGAGGGTGAGAGAAATGACCTAAAACACCCCAAAACATCCTGAAATTATAGCCTAAATCAGCCTGAAATACCCTGAATTTATCCTGAATTTATATCCCAAAATACCCTGAATTTACCCTGAATTTATCCTGAATTTACCCTGAATTTATCCTGAATTATCCCCCATTTCCCCTGCGCTCGCCTGAGCACAACCGCAGCAGGAGGGTGAGAGAAATGAGCTAAAACATCCCCAAAATATCCTGAATTTATATCCCAAATCATCCTGAATTTATCCTGAATTTATCCTGAATTTATCCTGAATTTATCCTGAATTATCTCACACTCACCCTGCGCTCACCCGAGCACAACCGCAGCAGGAGGGTGAGAGAAAACACCCCAAACATCCCAAAATATCCCTGAAATGATAGCCTAAATCAGCCTGAATGTACCCTGAATGTACCCTGAATTTATATCCTAAATCATCCTGAAATATCCTGAATTTACCCTGAATTATCTCACACTCACCCTGCGCTCGCCCGAGCACAACCGCAGCAGGAGGGTGAGAGAAATGACCTAAAACATCCTGAAATTATAGCCTAAACCATCCTGAAATATCCTGAATTTATCCTGAATTTACCCTGAATTTATCCTGAATTTATCCTGAATTTACCCTGAATTTATCCTGAATTTATCCTGAATTTACCCTGAATTTATCCTGAATTTTTCCTGAATTTATCCTGAATTTATCCTGAATTTATCCTGAATTTACCCTGAATTTACCCTGAATTATCTCACACTCACCCTGCGCTCCCCTGAGCACAACCGCAGCAGGAGGGTGAGAGAAATGACCTAAAACATCCCAAAATACCCTGAATTCATATCCCAAAATACCCTGAATTTATCCTGAATTTATCCTGAATTTATCCTGAATTTATCCTGAATTTACCCTGAATTTACCCTGAATTTATCCTGAATTTATCCCGAATTTATCCTGAATTTACCCTGAATTTACCCTGAATTTATCCTGAATTTATCCTGAATTTACCCTGAATTTACCCTGAATTTACCCTGAATTTACCCTGAATTTATCCTGAATTTATCCCGAATTTATCCTGAATTTACCCTGAATTTACCCTGAATTTATCCTGAATTTATCCTGAATTTACCCTGAATTTACCCTGAATTTACCCTGAATTTACCCTGAATTTATCCTGAATTTATCCCGAATTTATCCTGAATTTATCCCGAATTTACCCTGAATTTACCCAGAATTCCCGGATTTATCCCGATTCTCTGCATTTCCCAACCCCCCAGTCCCTCTGGAATCCCCGGAATTCCCGGATTTCCCCCCCAATCCCTCTGGAATTCCCGGATTTCCCCCAATCCCCTCTGGAATTCCCGAATTTCCCCCCAATCCCTCTGGAATTCCCGGATTTCCCCCAATCCCCTCTGGAATTCCCGAATTTCCCCCCAATCCCTCTGGAATTCCCGGATTTCCCCCAATCCCCTCTGGAATTCCCGAATTTCCCCCCAATCCCTCTGGAATTCCGGGATTTCCCCCCAATCCCTGTGGAATTCCGTCTGTTCCCAGCTGGCAGCCGAGCAGTTCAAGAAGACGTCGCTGCACGTGGCCAAGAGCGTCCTGAACAACAAACACATCGTCAGCATGCTGGAAAAATACCTGCAGGTACCCAAAAATACCCCAAAACTGCCCCAAAAACTGCCCCAAAAATACCCAAAAACAGACCCAAAAAATCCCCCAAAAAATCCCCCAAAAACTGCCCCAAAAACTGCCCCAAAATCCCACAGCGTCCTGAACAACAAACACATCGTCAGCATGCTGGAGAGATACCTGCAGGTACAGCCCCAAAAATACCCAAAAACTGCCCCAAAAACTGCCCAAAACTGCCCAAAACTGCCCCAAAACCTGCCCCAAAAACTGCCCCAAAACTGCCCCAAAAACAGCCCCAAAAACTGCCCAAAAACAGCCCCAAAAACTGCCCAAAACTGCCCCAAAACCTGCCCCAAAATCCCACAGCGTCCTGAACAACAAACACATCGTCAGCATGCTGGAGAGATACCTACAGGTACCCAAAAATCCCCAAAAAATCCCCAAAATCCCCCAAAAATCCCCCAAAAATCCCACATCGTCAGCATGCTGGAGAGATACCTACAGGTACAGCCCAAAAACTGCCAAAAACAACCCAAAACTGCCCCAAAAACTGCCCCAAAACTGTCCAAAAAATCCCCAAATCCCACATCGTCAGCATGCTGGAGAGATACCTGCAGGTACTGCCCCAAAAATACCCAAAATATCCCCAAAAACTGCCCAAAAACTGCCCCAAAAACTGCCCAAAAAACAGCCCAAAAAATCCCCCAAAAATCCCACATTGTCAGCATGCTGGAAAAGTATCTGCAGGTACCCAAAAATACCCAAAAACTGCCCAAAAATCCCCAAAAAACTGTCCAAAAACTGCCCCAAAAACTGCCCAAAAAATCCCACATCGTCAGCATGCTGGAGAGATACCTACAGGTACTGCCCAAAAACTGCCCAAAAATCCCCAAAAACTGCCAAAAACAACCCAAAACTGCCCCAAAAACTGCCCCAAAAATCCCACATCATCAGCATGCTGGAGAGATACCTGCAGGTACTGCCCCAAAAACTGCCCCAAAACATTCCCAAATTCCTGCAAAATCCCACATCGTCAGCATGCTGGAAAAGTACCTGCAGGTACCCAAAACAACCCAAAACTGCCCCAAAAACTGCCCAAAAAATCCCACAAAATCCTGCAAAATTCCCGCAAAATTCCCAGAAAATCCCACAAAATTCCCACAAATTCCCCCAAAAATTCCCACAAAATTCCCACAAAATTCCCCCAAAAAATTCCCACAAAATTCCACAAAATTCTCCCCCAAAATTCCCCGGAATTCCTGTTCAGAAACAGTTTGGAATTTGGGGGAATTATTGGGAATTTTTGGGAATTTTGGGGGAATTTGGAGATTTTTTTTTTTCCGGGCATTCCAGGGCAGCCCCAGCCCCTCCCTGGTGAGAATTCCCCCAAATCCCGACCCCGGGACCCGAAATCCCTGAACTCTCCCAAATCCCGAATTTCCCCGGGGGAGGGAACTCCGGGAATTCCGGGAACGCTGGGAATTCCGGGAACGCTGGGAATTCCGGGAACGCTGGGAATTCCGGGAATTCCGGGCTTTTTCCGGAACGTTCCGGGCAGCAGCAGCGGCGGCGCCTCCGGAGGATTCCCGGGAATTCCGGCTCCGGGAGAAGCTCCAGGATCCCGGGATTCCTTCCCCCGGCCGGAGCCGCGGGGAGGAGCCGGGAAAAGCCGGGAAAAAATGGGGAAAAAAAGGGAAAAAATGGGAAAAAAATGGGAAAAGCCGGGAGCGACTCTGCCTGCTGGGGCCGGGGAGGAAGCGCGAGCGGGACTCGAAGATGGACCCGGAGCCCGGGCAGGAAAAACGGGATTTGGATCCCAGGAAAAGATCCCAAAAAAAAAAAAAAAAAAAAAAGAAAAAGGGGATTTGGATCCCCAAAAACACCGATGGGATTTTTGCATCCCGGGAAAAGAGGGATTGGAATCCCAAAAAACCAAAAACCCAAAAAAGGACTTTGGATCCTGGAAGATGGACCTGGAGTGTCCTGGGAAAAAGGGACTTTGGATCCCCCAAAAATTGGGATTTGGATCCCAAAATCCGGGATTTGGATGCCAAAGAACGGGATTTGCATCCCAAACAAAAGGACTTTGGATCCTGGAAAAGGGACCTTGGATCCCGGGAGGAAAAGGCCTTTGGAGTCCAGGGGAAAACCGGGATTTGCATCCCAAAAAACCGGGATTTGCGTCCCAAAAAACCGGGATTTGCATCCCAAAAACCGGGATTTGCATCCCAAAAACCGGGATTTGCATCCCAAAAAACCGGGATTTGCATCCCAAAAAACCGGATTTGCGTCCCAGAAACCGGGATTTGCGTCCCAAAAACCGGGATTTGCATCCCAAAAAACCGGGATTTGCATCCCAAAAAACCGGGATTTGCGTCCCAGAAACCGGGATTTGTGTCCCAAAAACCGGATTTGCGTCCCAAAAAACCGGGATTTGCGTCCCAAAAAACCGGATTTGCGTCCCAAAAACCGGACTTGGAGCCCAAGAACGGGGATTTTGGATCCCGAGAAGAGGGGCTGCGGATCCCCGGGAAAAGGACTCTGAGTCCCGGGAAAAATGGGATTTGGATCCCAGAAAAAAGGACTTTGGATCCTGGGAAAAAATGGGATTTGGATCCCAGAAAAAAGGACTTTGGATCCTGGGAAAAAGGGACTTTGGATCCTGGGAAGAGACCCCGAATCCTGGGAAAAAGGGACGCTGGATCCCAAAAAACAAATTGGGATTTGGATCCCAAAATCCGGTATTTGGATCCCGAGAAGAGGGAGCCTGGAACCTGGGAAAAGGGACCTTGGATCCCGGGAGGAGAAGGACTTTGGAGTCCGGGGAAAAACCGGGATTTGCATCCCAAAAACCGGGATTTGCATCCCAAAAACCGGGATTTGCATCCAAAAAACCGGGATTTGCATCCCAAAAACCGGGATTTGCTCCCAAAAAACCGGGATTTGTGTCCCAAAAACCGGGATTTGCATCCCAAGAAGAGGGACTCCGGACGGATGTTGAGTCCGGGGGAAAAAGGGATTTGGATCCCGGGGAAATCCGGGATTTGCGTCCCAAAAACCGGGATTTGCATCCAAAGAAAAGGACTTTGGATCCTGGGAAGACGGACCTCGGGTCCAGGGAGAAAAACGGGATCTGGATCCCAAGAAGAGGGAGCTCGGATCCCGGGAGGAAGCGGGATTTGGAGCCCAAAAATCGGGATTTGGAGCCCAAAAATCGGGATTTGGATCCCAAAAGTCGGGATTTGGGATCCCAAAGGTAAAACGGGACCTGGAGCCCGGGAAGAGGAACCTCGGATCACGGGGGGAGAAAGGACCTGGAGTCCGGGGGGAAAAAATGGGATTTGGATCCCAACAATTCCAGGGATTTGCATCCCAGAACAAAGGGACTTGGAGCCCGGGAAGACTCCAGGGAAAAAGGGGATTTGGATCCCGAGAAGAAGGACTTTGGATCCTGGGAGAGAAAGGGACGTTGGGTCCCAAAGCAAAGGGATTGGATCCCAAAAAAAAAAAAAGGACTTTGGATCCTGGGAAAAAATGGGATTTGGATCCCAAAAAAAACGGGATTTGGATCCCAGGGAGAAAAGGGATTTTGGATCCCGAGAAGAGGGAGCCTGGATCCCGGGAGGAATCGGGATCAGGATCCCAAAACAAAGGGATTTGGATCCCAAACCAAAGGGATTTGGATCCCAAACCAAAGGGATTTGGATCCCGGGAAAGGACGGAAGAAAATGGGATTTGGATCCCGAGAAGAGGAACCCCGGGAAGAGAGATCGGAACGCGGAGCTCCAGAGAGGGACCTCGGATCCGGGAAAGGAGGGACTTGGGAGCCCAAAAAAAAGGGATTTGGGACCCAAAAAAGGGGATTTGGGACCCAAAAAAGGGGATTTGGGAGCCAAAAAAGGGATTTGGGACCCGAAAAATGGGATTTGGGATCCTGGGAGAGGAGGGACCCTTGAGCCTGGAATTGGCTGCGTGGGGTGGGATCGTTCCCGAGATCCCAGTTTGGGATCCCAGTTTGGGATGGGATCATTCCCATGGTCCCAGTTTGGGATCCAGTTTGGGATGGGATCGTTCCCAGTGATTCCCTCGATCCCAGACCGGGGCCGCTCCATCCCACGCCGCTGATCCCGGGGGAAAAAAAAACCCAAAAACCCAAATTCCCAAAAAACCCCCAAATTCCCTGGAATTGCCCAGGCCCGGCCTCGCTCGGCGCCTCCGGAGCTTTCCCCTTCCCGGGATTTCCCCTTCCGGGATTTCCCCTTCCCGGGATTTCCCCTTCCCGGCTCCGCAATTCCCGGCGGGAGAGGGGGGAGGCCGAGCCCGGGGCTGCGGGTGCTGCCCAAAGATTCCCAAAAAATCCCAAGGAAAACCCCAGAATTCCCAAAGAAAAACGAAAACCCACAAAAAACTCCCAAAGAAAACAAAAAATTCCCAAAGAAAACCAAAAATTCCCAAAGAAAATCAAAAATTCCCAAAGAAACCCAAAAATTCCCAAAGAAAATCAAAAATTCCCAAAGAAATCAAAAATTCCAAAGAAAACCAAAAATTCCCAAAGAAACCAAAAATTCCCAAAGAAAATCAAAAATTCCCAAAGAAAACCCCCAACATTCCCAAAACCACCAAAATTCCCAAAGAAACACAAAAAATTCCCAAAGAAAATCAAAAATTCCCAGAAAAAAACCCAAAAAAGAAATCCCCCCAACCCCACCAAAATTCCCAAAAACCCCCAAATCCCGGGAATTTCGGGATCCCAACCCCGGGAATTCCCCAAATCCCGGAAATCCGGGGCCGGGATGGGAAATTCCCGGAATTTTCCCCCTGGAGCTCAAACTGATCCCAAAATTCCCACAGGATTCCAGGGGCCGGAGCCTTTCCCACCCGTTTTTGGTGAATTTGGAATCCCAGATTTGGGATTTGGGGGTTCCAGGCTCTTCCCGCCGTTTTCCCAGCGGAGATTCCCAGATTTTCCCCAAATTCCCGGGCATTTCCCCCGATTTTCCTGGATTTCCCAGGGTTTTTCCCGAATTTTCCCGGATTTTCCCGTTTCCCCCCATTTCCCGTGGGGCTCTCCCCGATTTTCCAGGTTTATCTCCACAGCCTCTCCCGATTTCCCGTGGTTTTCTCCCAAATTCCCTGTGGGTTTTTTCTCTGTTTTTCCAGGTTTTTCCCTGATTTCCCCAATTTCCCGTGGATTTTCCCTGATTTCCCCGGGGTTTTTCCCTGAGTTTTTCCCCCCATCTTCCAGATTTTTCCGTTTTTTCCCCCAAATTTTCCCGATTTTCTGTTATTTCCCCCATTTTCCCCAACCTTCCAGGGGTTTTTTCTCCATTTCCCCGAATTTCCATATTTCCCCAATTTTCAATGGATTTTTTTCCCCAATCCCCATTTTCCCCAAATTCCCACTTTTTTCCCCCAGTTTCCCACAGCTTTTCTCCGCTGGTTTTCCCAATTTTCCCCAAATTTTCCCAATTTTCAATGGGGTTTTTCCCCAATTTCCCCAATCCCGGTGTTTTCCCCAAATCCCTCCAAATCTCTGTTTTCCCCCAAAAATCCATTTTCCCCCAAATCCCCAATCCCATTTATTTATTTTCCCCCCAATCCCACTGAAATCCCATTTATTTTCCCAAATTCTGGTTTATTTCCCCAAATCCCCAAATCTCCATTCATTTCCCCCCAATCCCATTGAATTCCTGTTTATTTCCCCCAAATTGCGGTGATTTCCCAAATCCCAATCCCATTTATTCATTTTCCCCAATCCCATTCACATCCCATTGAATTCCCATTGAATTCCCATTGAATTCCCATTATTTTCCTCCAATCCCATTGAAATCCATTTATTTCTCCCCAAATTCTGGTTTATTTCCCCCAAATCCCATTTAAATCCCATTGCCCCCCCAATCCCATTCCAATCCCATTGAATTCCCATTGAATTCCCATTGAATTCCCATTTCCCCCCCCAAATCCCATGGAAATCCCATTTATTTCCCCCCAAATTCCCATTATTTTCCCCCAAATCCCCAATCCCATTTATTTATTTTCCCCCAAATCCCGTTTATTTTTTTCCCCGATCCCATTGAAATCCCATTTATTTCCCATTTAAATCCCATTTATTTATTCCCTCCAAATCCCATTTATTTTCCCCAAATCCAATTCACATCCCATTTATTTCTTTTCCTCCTCAATCCCATCCCAATCCATTGAATTCCCATTGAATTCCCATTTCCCCCCCAAATCCCATTGAAATCCATTAATTTCCTGTTTAATTCCCATTCCTTTCCCATTAAATTCCATTCCTTTCCCCGTTAATTCCCATTCCTTTCCCCTTTAATTCCCATTCCTTTCCCCTTTAATTCCCATTCCTTTCCCCTTTAATTCCATTCCTTTCCCCTTTAATTCCCATTCCTTTCCCCTTTAATTCCCATTCCTTTCCCCTTTAATTCCCATTCCTTTCCCGTTTAATTCCCATTCCTTTCCCTTTAATTCCCATTAATTTCCCATTGAATTCCCATTCCTTTCCCCTTTAATTCCCATTAATTTCCCCTTTAATTCCCATTCCTTTCCCCTTTAATTCCATTCCTTTCCCCTTTAATTCCCATTCCTTTCCCCTTTAATTCCCATTCCTTTCCCCTTTAATTCCCATTTCCCCACCCCAGGGCGAGGATCCCTTCTCGGAGGAGCCCCCGGAGCCGCCCCAGGGAGCCGCGGAGGCGCCGCCGGGAAACGCCGGAATTCCCGAAAATCCCGAAATTCCCGAAAATCCCGAAATTCCCGGAATTCCCCCCCGGGGGAGGGGCAGGGGGGAGGGGGAGGGGTTCCTGCCGGCCCCGGGGCCCCTCCTGGTGCCGCCCTTCCTGGAGGAGCCGGAAATCCCGAAATTCCCGGAAACCCCCCGGAAAACCCCCCGGAAAACCCCCCGGAAAAGCCCGGAATTCCCTCGGGAAACCCCCCGGGAACAGCCGGGAATTCCCCCCAGAGGGAAACCCCGCCAGGGGAGGGGAAGAGGAGGGAAAAAAACCGGGAAAAACCCTGGAAAAGGAGGAAAAAAACCCAGAAAAGGAGGAAAAAAACCTGGAAAAGGAGGAAAAAAACCTGGAAAATGCAGAAAAAACCCAGAAAAGGAAGAAAAACACCCAGAAAAGGAGGGAAAAAAATTGGAAAAGGCGGAAAAACCCCCGGGAAAGGAGGAGGAGGAGTAGGAGGAGGAGCCCTGAGGAGCGCCCGGGGCCAGGTGAGGCTCCCGCGCTGAAATCCCGATTTCCCCGGAGACTTTCCCGGGAATTTTGGAATTTTTGGGGATAAAGATCCCTGGGGGGACAATTCCTGGGGGGTTTTCCTTGCGGGGGATTTTTGGTGGTGGCGGTTTTCCGGGATTTGGGAAATTTTGGGGTTTTTTGTTGCTGATTTCCCAGAATTTGGGGTTTTTTGTTGCTGATTTCCCAGGATTTGGGGTTTTTTGGGACTTTTTGTTGTTGATTTCCCAGGATTTGGGGTTTTTTGGGGTTTTTGTTGCTGATTTCCAGGATTTGGGGTTTTTTTGGGATTTTTTGTTGCTGATTTCCAGGATTTGGGGTTTTTTTTGGGTTTTTTGTTGCTGATTTCCCAGGATTTGGGGTTTTTTTGGGGTTTTTGTTGTTGATTTCCCCAGAATTTGGGGTTTTTTGTGTTTTTCTCCCCCCAGGATGAAGAAGCCCCGGAGCCGAAATTCCCGGAGCCGAAATTCCTGGAGCCGAAATTCCCGGAGCCGAAATTCCCGGAGCCGAAATTCCCGGATTTTCTCCTCCCTGCGGAATTCCCGGCCGGGCCTGGGGGGATTCCGGGAATTTCCCCTCCCCCCGAGCTTGGGGAGAACCCAAACCGCGGGAAATTTGGGAATTTCCAATAAAGGCGCCGCTGCAATCCCGGGAATTTCCTTCTTTTTCCTCCCCCAATGAAAAATCGGGATTTTCCCCTCTCCTTTCCCAGTGGGATTTTTCAGGAATTCCCGCCCCGGGGGGGGATTTTTGGGGAGGAATTCCAGATTTTTTCCTCACAAAAATTCCCTTTCCCAGCAGAACTCGCAGGCTCCACCCCCGCCCCCAATGGATTTTCCCTCTTTTCCTTCAGAATTCCCAAAAAAATCAGGAATTCCTGGGGACCCAGAGGCGGAATATTCAATAAACCCCCGATCTGGAGGATTTTTCCTTTTTTTAACCAAAATCTCCTTTTTGCCCCTCAAACCCCGAAGGGAATTCCCCAAAAAACGGGAATTTGGGGGGGGGATTCCCCCGACCCCATCCCGGATTTCCCCGCGCGGAATTCCCGGTGGAATTGGGGATGGGGACCCCCCGGTGACGTCACAGCCCAAACCCCTCCCCCCCAAATGACCCCAAAATAACCCCAAAATGACCCCGAAATGACCCCAAAATGACCCCGCGACCCCCCAAACCCCCCCCCCCGGTGTCCCCTCCCCCCCCCACCCCGTTCCCTCCCGTGACGTCACGCGGCGGCGGCGGTGGGCGTGTCCCGGGTGCGCCGTGACGTCACGCGCAGCGCGGTGAGGTCAGTGCGGCGCCGCTGCCGGAGCCGCTGCCCCTCGGTGCCCGCGGCCCCCCCGCCCCCTCCCCTCCCTCCTCCTCCTCCTCCTCCTCCTCCTCCGGCCCCGCCGCCGCCCCCGGCCCGCCGGGAGGGAGGGAGGGAGGGAGGGCGGCTCAGCCCGGCCCGGCCCTGCCCGGCCCTGCCCGGCCCCCTCAGGTAAGAGCGGGGCCGCGGGCGCGCCGGGAGGGCCGGGCCGGGCCCGGGGGGCGCTGAGGGGGCTCCGGGGGAGGCGGCGGCGGGGAACGCACCGGGGTGGGCTTCCCGGGGGCGCCGCGATTCACCAACGCCGCTTACGTCGCCCCGCCGGCGTAACCCGCATTGCGTAATGCGGCCGCTGCGTCAGGGGCGGATACGCCGCCGGCGTAAACTGCGGCGCGGGGCCCCCTCCGCTGCGCCAGCGCCGCCGTAGGCCGGGCCGCCGCCGCTTCCCGCGCCGCCCGCCGCGCTCTCCGCCGCCTCCCGGCGCTCCCGGGGCTCGGGGCGGGCTCCGCGGCCCGGCCGCCGCTCCCGGGCGGCGCGGGGGTCGCGGCGGAGCGCCCTCCGCCCCGCGCCGCCGGGGTTACGCCGTTTGCGTAGGGCGCGGGGCGGGGCGGGCGGGGCCGCGCTACGCCGTTGGCGTAAGTTCCGTCGGGGCGCCGCCTTTACGCCGCCGGCGTAGCGCGGAACCGGGCGGCGGCGGCGTTGCGTAGTTTGCGTAGCGCCGGGCTGGGCGGGGCGGCCTTACGCCGTTGGCGTAGCGCGGGGCGGGGCCGGCGCGCGGGGGGCACTTCCTGCCGCCGCCATTTTGTCGCGGACCGGGAGGAAGCGGCGGCGGCTCCTGCGCGGCGGCAGCGCCGGCCCGGCCCGGCCCGGCCCGCGGTGAGTCAGGCCCGGGACAGCGCCGGGAGCTCCCCGAGAGCCGCTGCGGGGCCGGGCCGGGCGGGGCCGCGCCGTTGCGGCGGAGGGAAGCCGCTCCCCCCCCCACCCCCCGTTAGGCCCAGCCCGCCCCCGTTAGGCCCCGGCCGCTCCCGCCCCCGCCGTGAGGGGAGGACGCGCTGAGGGCGGCCCGGCCTCGCCCGGCCCGGCCCCTCCGGCCCCGCACCGGGACGGTGCTGCCCTTGGCCGGCCCGCTCCTGCCCGCTTCCCGGGTTTTGTGGGGGTTTGAGCCGTGAGGGCTCCCGGGCCTTGCGGGCGGTGCCCGGCGGGGACCCGCGGGGGTTTGGGGGTGACGGGAGCTCCCCTTTGGGGGGGATAAAGAGTGAACGCTGAGGGATTCCCGGTACCGGGGGGACGCTGAGGGAGCTGCCGGTACCGGGGAGTCCCGGAAAGGGTTCCCGGTGCTTCGGGGATGGGAATTGGGAGCGGGAGGGAATTCCCGGTTGGTTTTTTCCAGCAGGGATTTGGCAGCCCGGGGGTGGCTGAGGGAGTCTGTGCTTGGAATTGGGAGCCTGAGGGAATTCCCGGGTTTTTTGGGACGGGAATTTAGATCCTGAAGGGATTCCCGAGGTTTTGGGATGGGGACTCAGGACCTGAGGGGATTCCGAGGTTTTGGGGTAGGGATTTAGGATCTGAGGGAATTCCCGGGTTTTTTGGGATGGGGACTCAGGACCTGAGGGAATTCCGAGGTTTTGGGATAGGGATTCAGGATCTGAGGGAATTCCCGGTTTTTTGGGATGGGAATTGGGAACCCTGCGGGGATTCCGAGGTTTTGGGATCGGGATTCAGGATCTGAGGGGATTCCCGGGTTTTTGGGATGGGAATTCAGGACCTGAGGGGATTCCCGAGGTTTTGGGCCGGCGCTCCCTCCCCCACCGCCCTTCCCTTGGGATTTCTCTCCCCAAATCCCCCAAATCTGCCGGGGCGGGGAATCCCCGCGCAGCCCCCGTTATCCCCTGGGGCTGGGCCGGGTGAAAGCCGCGCTAATTAACTGCTAATGAGGCCCTTAATGAGGCCGGGGCGCTGGGTGGGGCTTTGGGGGTTGGAGCAGCATCTCCCAAAGTTTGGGAATTTGGGATCGTTTCCCAAAGTTTGGGGGATTTGGGATCGTTTCCCAAAGTTTGGGGGATTTGGGATCATTTCCCAAAGTTTGGGGGATTTGGGATCGTTTCCCAAAGTTTGGGGATTTAGGATCGTGTCCCAAAGTTTGGGGGATTTGGGATCGTTCCCCAAAGTTTGGGGGAAGTTTGGGGGAAGTTTGGGGCGCTTTGAGCTTTGTTTGCTGAACTTTTGGGTTTGAGAATTTTCTGGGAATTTTCTGGGAATTTTGAGCCCCATTTCCCCGAGTTTGGGGCTCTTCAGTGGAAGTTCTGGGATGTTTTGGGCGTCTTTGGCCGAGGTTTTGGGGTTTTGAGCCTCGTCTGTCACATTTTGGGGTGATTGGAGTTCGGTTGGGCAAAGTTTGAGGGGATTGGGGCCTCGTTTCCCAAAGCTTTGGGGTTTTTGGGGTTCATTTCCTGAAATTTTGGGGTTTTTGGGTTCATATCCCAAAGGTTTGGGGATCCAAGGTCATTTCCCAAAGGTTGGGGTTTTTGGGGTTCAATTCCCAAAGGTTTGGGGTTTTTGAGGTTCACTTCTCAAAGGTTGGGGATTTGAGGTTCATTTCCCAAAGTTTTGGGGTTTATTTCCCAAAGGTTTCGGGATTTGGGGTTCATTTCCCAAAGTTTTGGGGTTTTTGGGGTTCATTTCCCAAAGGTTTGGGGTGCTTTGGGGTTCATTTCCCAAAATTTTGGGGTTTTTGAGGTTCATTTCCCAAAGTTTTGGGGATTTGGGGTTCATTTCCCAAAGTTTTGGGTTTTTTTTGGGTTCATTTCCCAAAGGTTTGGGGTTTTTTGGGGTTCACTTCCCAAAGCTTTGGGGTTTTTCGGGTTCATTTCCCAAAGTTTCGGGGTTTTTGGGGTTCATTTCCCAAAGTTTTGGGATTTGGGGTTCATTTCCCAAAGTTTCGGGGTTTTTGGGGTTCATTTCCCAAAGTTTTGGGGATTTGGGGTTCATTTCCCAAAGTTTTGGGGTTTTTGGGGTTCACTTCCCAAAGCTTTGGGGTTTTTTGGGTTCAATTCCCAAAGTTTCGGGGTTTTGGGGTTCATTGTTTAATTTTGGTGCCGCGGGTCTCGCTCTGGCCGAGTTTTGGGGCCGTTTCAGAAGCTTTTGTCCGAGTTCTGGGACTTTGGGGTCGTTCTTGGGCCAAGTTTGGGGTTTTGAGCCTCGTCTGGTAAATTTGGGGTGATTTGAGCATTTTTTGTGGGATTTTGGGGTGATTTGAGCATCTCCTGTCAGATTTTGGGGTGATTTGAGCATCTCCTGTCAGATTTTGGGGTGATTTGAACATCTCCTGTCAGATTTTGGGGTGATTTGAGCATCTCCTGTCAGGTTTGGGGGCCGTTTGAGCATCTCCTGTCAGATTTTGGGGTGGTTTGAACATCTCCTGTCAGATTTTGGGGTGATTTGAACATCTCCTGTCAGATTTTGGGGATTTTGAGCATCTCCTGTCAGATTTTGGGGTGATTTGAACATCTCCTGTCAGATTTTGGGGGATTTTGAGCATCTCCTGTCAGATTTTGGGGTGATTTGAGCATCTCCTGTCAGATTTTGGGGTGGTTTGAGCATCTCCTGTCAGATTTTGGGGATTTTGAGCATCTCCTGTCGGATTTTGGGGATTTTGAGCATCTCCTGTCGGATTTTGGGGGATTTTCTGTGGAATTTGGGGTTTTTGAGCCTCGTTTCCCCAAATTTGAAGTCACTTGGGGCTCGTTCCCTGAAGTTTCGGGTTTTTTAGGGATCAGCTCCCGAACTTTGGGGTCATTTCAGGATCAGCCCCAAAGTTTGAGAGTCAATTCCCAAAGTTTGGGGATCATTTAAGGAGAATTTTCCCAAAGGTTTTGGGGTCGTTTGAGGATCATTCCCAAGGTTTTGTGCCATTTAAGGATCATTCCCAAGGTTTTGGGGTCATTTTAGGATCATTCCCAAGGTTTTGGGGCCATTTGAGGATCATTCCCAAGGTTTTGGGGCCATTTAAGGATCATTCCCAAAGGTTTGGGGAATCTGGGATTGCTCAGGCCCGGGAATTCCCGGCCCGCGTTCCCCTCGGGACATGGGATGGGATTCCCTGCTGGAGGAAAAGCGGGAATTTTCCTCCCAAATTCCGGGATCGGAAGGTTTGGGAGGTGCTGGGGAATTGCGGGGCTGGGATGTGGATTTGGGAATTCCAGAGGGAAATCCCAGGATTTGGGAATTCCAGAGGGAAATCCCAGGATTTGGGAATTCCAGGGGAAATCCCGGGATTTGGGAATTCCAGGGGGAGATCCCGGGATTTGGGAATCCCAGGGGAAATCCAGGATTTGGGAATTCCAGAGGGAAATCCCAGGATTTGGGAATTCCAGGGGAAATCCCGGGATTTGGGAATTCCAGGGGAAATCCCGGGATTTGGGAATTCCAGGGGAAATCCCAGGATTTGGGAATTCCAGAGGGAATCCCAGG
>WQNJ02000135.1:0-5000 GCA_016584745.2 Phylloscopus trochilus trochilus
TTCCCTTCATCGGCCTGCTGACACACCGAACCGTGGCGACGGTGTCGCCACGCCCGACCCCCCCCAAAAGAGAACCTTCGGGTGGACGGCGGGGAGGGACGCCGTCCAGGCGGCGGCGGTCCGGGGACCATGGCGCCGGCCCCGGGGCGCGCCTCGCCTCGTCCCGTCCGGCTCCGCGCCGCTCCGCCCCGCCCACCTACCCGCCCACCCAGCGACGGAGGCCGCGGCGGGGCGGCGGGCGAGCGGGCAGCCGCTCGGAGGTCGGTCCCTTCACGGTCCGCAGAAGGCTTCGGCTCTCGGAGCACGCCTGGGGGGCCCGCGGGGCCTCGGCGCCAAGGCGCCCGGGGCCGGCACGAAGCCGCCGGCCGGCCCTCTGCCCGCGTTCACACAAGAGAGACAGACACAGTGACGCACACCCCCGCTCCACACACGGACGTCTCTCAGAGCGCCACACACAACCCCCGCGCAGCCGCACACGTGTGCGCGCACACACATAACACGCGTGCTCCCCCTGCCCGCACACCCGCCCCGCGGCCCTGCCCTCCAGTCTGTCGCGGCCGCCGCGCGAGGCTTGGGGGCGCCCCGCCCTTTGGCATCAGCCTCCCCGGCCCCGCCTTCGGGCTTCTCCCGCCCCCGCCCAGCGAGGGTTGGGGCGCCCGGCCCGCTAGCGCCTGCCTCCCCGGCACCGCCTCCGGGCTTCTTCTGCCCCCGCCAGGCTGTCGGCGGCGGCGGCGGGCAGGGCAAGGAGCAGGCCCGAGGCCGAGGCGGCCAGGGTCTTCGGCGAGCAGGCCGAGAGAAGTCGGCCGCCTTCCACGTCCCGGCGTTCGCGGGGGGGGGGGGAGGAGCAGGTGCGAGCAGCTGTGTGCGCAGCTGCGTATGAAGGCAGGCGGGCAGGCCAGCGGGCCGGCGGACCGGTCGGGGATAGCAGGTCTGCCCCAGGGTCTGAGCAGCAAGTCCGGCGGCGGCGGCGGCGGCCGGCGGCCAGGTCTACCCAGGGTCTAAGCAGCAGGTGTGGCGGCGGCGGCCAGGTCTACCCCAGGCTTGACCTGCCGGCACTAAGTGCGACCGCGGCGGCCAGGTCTACCCAGGGTCTGAAGCAGCAGGACCGGCGGCGGGCGGCCAGGTCTACCCAGGGTCTGAGCAGCCGGTCCGGCGGCGGCGGCCAGGTCTACCCAGGGAAGTCTATGAAGATTGCCTGGAAGCGGCGGCCAGGTCTACCCAGGGTCTAAGCAAATCCGGTCCGGCGGCGGCCAGGTCTACCCCAGGCTTTGACCAGCGGGTCCGGCGGCGGCGGCCAGGTCTACCCAGGGTCTAAGCAGCCGGTCCGGCGGCGGCCAGGTCTACCCCAGGCTTTGACCAGCGGGTCCGGCGGCGGCGGCCAGGTCTACCCAGGGTCTAAGCAGCCGGTCCGGCGGCGGCCAGGTCTACCCCAGGCTTTGACCTGCGGGTCCGGCGGCGGCGGCCAGGTCTACCCAGGGTCTGAGCAGCCGGTCCGGCGGCGGCGGCCAGGTCTACCCAGGGTCTAAGCCACCGCGTCCGGCTGAGGCGGCCAGGTCGACCCAGGCTCTCGGCACCGGGACCTAAGTGTAGCCAAAGGCGGAGATCACGTCTACCCAGCGGCTTTGGCCGACCGGGGGCGGAGGCCGAAGGAGAAGAGGTCTTCCTGCTTTCCCCTCGGCGGGCGACAGGGGGCGGACGAGACCACCCGGCCCACGCAGCACCCGCCAGGGACGGCAGGGGGCGCCGCGGACGGGACGGGACGGGACGGGACGGGACGGTGACGGTGACGGGGGCGCCGCGCGCGCTCCTCTCTGTAGCCCCCTGAGCGCCGGCCGGCCCCGCCCCGCCCCGCCCACCCACCCACCCACGCCGGCCGCCGGCCCCCCCGCCCACTGACAGAGGCCGCGGTGGGGCGGGCGGCGAGCGAGCAGCCGCTTTCAGGTCGGTCCCTTCACGGTCCGCAGAGGTCTTCGGCTCTCGGAGCGGGTCTGGCGGCCGCGGGGCCTCGGCGCCAAGGCGCCCGGGGCCGGCACGAAGCTGCCGGCCGGCCCTCTGCCCGCGTTCACACAGAGAGAGTCAGACACAGTGACGCACACCCCCGCTCCACACACGGACGTCTCTCAGAGCGCCACGCACACCCGAGCACAGCCACACACGTGCGCATGCACACACATAACACGCGTGCTCCCGCCTGCCCGCTCACCCCGTCCCCTGCCCCTGCCCTCTAGTCTGTCGCGGCTGCCGCGCGAGGCTAGGGGGCGCCCCGTCCGCTAGCGCCGGCCTCCCGGCACCGCCTCCGAGCTGCTCCTGCCCCTGCACGGGCTCTCAGCGGCGGCAGCCTGTCCGGCCAGGTCTACCGTGGGAAGTCTCTGCAGGCGGCCCGGCGGCGGCGGCGGCCAGTTCTACCCAGGGAAGTCTTTGCAGGCGGCCCGGCGGCGGCGGCCAGGTCTTCCCAAGGCAGTCTTTGCAGCTCTTCCGGCGGCGGCCGCCGGGTGTACCCAGGGAAGTCTTTGCAGCCGGCGGCCGGGTGTACCCAGGGAAGTCATTGCAGCTTGCCTGGCGGCGGCGGCCAGGTCTACCCAGGGAAGTCAATGCAGGCGGCTCGGCGGCGGCGGCCAGGTCTACCCAGGGAAGTCATTGCAGGCGGCTCGGCGGCGGCGGCCAGGTCTACCCAGGGAAGTCATTGCAGGCGGCTCGGCGGCGGCGGCCAGGTCTACCCAGGGAAGTCAATGCAGGCGGCCCGGCGGCGGCGGCCAGGTCTACCCAGGGAAGTCTATGCAGCTTGCCTGGCGGCGGCGGCCAGGTCTACCCAGGAAAATCCTTGCAGCCGGCGGCCAGATCTACCCAGGGAAGTGTCTGCAGATTGCCTGGAAGCGGCGGCCAGGTCTACCCAGGGAAGTGTCTGCAGATTGCCTGGAAGCGGAGGCCAGGTCTACCCAGGGAGGTCTTTGCAGGCGGCCCGGCGGCGGCCAGGTCTACCCAGGGAAGACTATGAAGATTGCCTGGAAGCGGCGGCCAGGTCTACCCAGGGTCTAAGCAAATCCGGCCCGGCGGCGGCCAGGTCTACCCCAGGCTTGACCTGCCGGCACTAAGTGCGGCCGTGGCGGCCAGGTCTACCCAGCACCTAAGCAGCGGGCCCGGCGGCGGCGGCCAGGTCTACCCAGGGAAGTCAATGCAGGCGGCCCGGCGGCGGCGGCCAGGTCTACCCAGGGAAGTCTATGAAGATTGCCTGGAAGCGGCGGCCAGGTCTACCCAGGGTCTAAGCAAATCCGGCCGGCGGCGGCCAGGTCTACCCCAGGCTTGACCTGGCACGAAGTGCAGTCGTGGCGGCCAGGTCTACCCAGGGAAGTCAATGCAGGCGGCCCGGCGGCGGCGGCCAGGTCTACCCAGGGAAGGCATTGCAGGCGGCTCGGCGGCGGCGGCGGCCAGGTCTACCCAGGAAGTGCCTGCAGATTGCTTGGTAGCGGCGGGCCAGGTCTACCCAGGAAGGTATTTGCCGGCGGCCCGGCGGCGGCGGCGGCCAGGTCTACCCAGGGAAGTCATTGCAGGCGGCTCGGCGGCGGCGGCCAGGTCTACCCAGGGAAGTCATTGCAGGCGGCTCGGCGGCGGCGGCCAGGTCTACCCAGGGAAGTCAATGCAGGCGGCCCGGCGGCGGCGGCCAGGTCTACCCAGGGAAGTCTATGCAGCTTGCCTGGCGGCGGCGGCCAGGTCTACCCAGGAAAATCCTTGCAGCCGGCGGCCAGATCTACCCAGGGAAGTGTCTGCAGATTGCCTGGAAGCGGCGGCCAGGTCTACCCAGGGAAGTGTCTGCAGATTGCCTGGAAGCGGAGGCCAGGTCTACCCAGGGAGGTCTTTGCAGGCGGCCCGGCGGCGGCCAGGTCTACCCAGGGAAGACTATGAAGATTGCCTGGAAGCGGCGGCCAGGTCTACCCAGGGTCTAAGCAAATCCGGCCCGGCGGCGGCCAGGTCTACCCCAGGCTTGACCTGCCGGCACTAAGTGCGGCCGTGGCGGCCAGGTCTACCCAGCACCTAAGCAGCGGGCCCGGCGGCGGCGGCCAGGTCTACCCAGGGAAGTCAATGCAGGCGGCCCGGCGGCGGCGGCCAGGTCTACCCAGGGAAGTCTATGAAGATTGCCTGGAAGCGGCGGCCAGGTCTACCCAGGGTCTAAGCAAATCCGGCCCGGCGGCGGCCAGGTCTACCCCAGGCTTGACCTGGCACGAAGTGCAGTCGTGGCGGCCAGGTCTACCCAGGGGAAGTCAATGCAGGCGGCCCGGCGGCGGCGGCCAGGTCTACCCAGGGAAGGCATTGCAGGCGGCTCGGCGGCGGCGGCGGCCAGGTCTACCCAGGGAAGTGCCTGCAGATTGCTTGGTAGCGGCGGCCAGGTCTACCCAGGAAGGTATTTGCCGGCGGCCCGGCGGCGGCGGCGGCCAGGTCTACCCAGGGAAGTCATTGCAGGCGGCTCGGCGGCGGCGGCCAGGTCTACCCCAGGATTGACCTGCCGGCACTAAGTGCGGCCGTGGCGGCCAGGTCTACCCAGATCTAAGCAGCGGGTCCGGCGGCGGCGGCCAGGTCTACCCAGGGAAGTCTCTGCAGGCGGCCCGCCGGCGGGGGCGGCGGCCAGGTCTACCGGTGGTCTCGGCACCGGGTGCAAGGGGCGAACGGAGAGAACAGGTCTACCTTAGGGGTAGGACTCCCCGGGAACCAAGTCCAGCCGGAGGTGGAGACCAGGTCTACCCGGCGGTCTGGCGACCGGATGCAAAGGGCGAACGGAGAGAACAGGTCTACCTGCTTTCCCCTCGCCGGGCGACAGGGGGCGGGCGAGGCCGCTCGGCCCACGCAGCACCTGCTGGGGCGGGACGGCGACGGGGCGCTGCGCGCGGTCCTCTCTGCAGCCCTCTAGCGCCTCCCGCCGCGCCGGGCAGCCGGTGCGCCGCAAGGAAGTGGCGCCGCGCGCGGCTGCCTGCCCCGCCCGGCCCTGGACACCAGGTCTACCCGTGCGC
>WQNJ02000135.1:17500-25000 GCA_016584745.2 Phylloscopus trochilus trochilus
CGGAAAACGGTTCCCTTCCAACGAGACAACGGCGAGACGGGGGACCCCGGCACCGCCAGGGAACCCCGACCGAGCGTGCGACAGAAAGCGCCACCGACCACGCCGCGGGGCCACCGGCTTTCGCCCGCCTCGCGGCGATCGGCTTCCCTCCGGAAAAAAGCCGGGGGACGGCAAAAAAAAAAAAAGCACACAGCGCGCATCGCACGACCCCGTGCTAAGCCACGGGGGTCGCGGGCCAGGTGGGGGGGGGGAGAAAACGAGGCTCGCGCCTCTCTCTCGCTCGCTTTTCCTCTTCTCCCCCCTTTCTCCCAACCACATCTCGTTCTCCCTTCAAGCTCGCCTTCAACGGGGCCCGCGACCCTTCGGTCGGCGCTCGCTTCCACAGTGCCGCGGCTTAGGGCCACGAGAGAAAAAAATAAAAAATACAAGGGCCAGGCAAGGCAGCCCCCACTCTGCCCGCACGCCCAGAGAAAAAAAAAAAAGCGGACCCGCTCGGAAGAACCCAAGCCCCACCGGCAACCACAGCAGCCGGGGCAGGCCAGACACCACGGGCCGCCCGCGGCAGAGCGGCTCGATCGCGCCGGTCACGACCGACGGAAGGGCGAGGCGCCGCCGCCTCGCCCGCCACATCTCCCCGGGGCTCTCTGTCGGGTTCGGGTCCGTCCGCACGCCAAGGCGAGCCGGCCACCGCGGCCGGCCGCCGGCCCGCGCCACATCCCGGCCCGCTACGCGGGTCCCCGGCTTAAGGCCGAGGAAGGGGGACGACTCGACAACGACACGCGGCGGGAAAAGAACGGGGTGCCGCCACCCCGCCCCACCCACACCGCTCTCATCGGGCGGCTCCCGTCACCGAGCCCCTCGAGCATCAAACCGGGCCACAGGCCGAGGCAAGGCCGCGCGCCCCACGGGAGCGTCCCCGCAGCACTTCCGACACGGAACACCCCACGCTGGCCAACGAAAGTCGGGAGGAGCGGGGAACGGGGCGCCGCCACCTCGGCCGACCGGGCCCGTCCTCGGGGCTCTCGGGAAAGGCCGGGGAAAGCCTCAGCGGCAGTCTCTCGACGGGGCCCAGAGCCCCGGCCACGCACACCCTTCTCTCTCTCTTTCTCGCGGGCCGCCGGCCGCCTGCACCGGACGGACCCCGCGGAAAAAAAACACGCCCGGCAGAGCGGGCCCCGGCTTAAGGCCGAGCGCAAAGAAGGGCGAAGAGGCGCCGCCGCCTCACCGACCGCCACGTCCCCGGAGGGACGCGGGGGCCCTCGCCCTTCGCGAAGCCGGCAGGCACGCCAAGCCGGGCCGGAGCGGGACGCGCTCGCGGCTTGCCCTCCACCACGCCACCACCACTGCACCCAGTCCTGGCTGGGCGAGACGGGAACCCGGGACAGAGCCACGCGACTCGTCCCGCGCGTGCCGCAGACGGCACGCGCTCTCGGACACAGGCACGGGACCAGCCTGCGGGGATGCGGCCCGTCAGTCACGCTCCCGTAATACGGACAGACGAGTCCAAGGCTGCGGGGGCCCCCAAGAGAACGACTCGATGGCGACCGCGGCGGCGCACCGGCGCGCGCCGCCTCCTACGGTGACGTAACCGGAGGCGACCGACAACAGCGACCCCTCGGTGAACTTCCGGGAGAACCGGGGAGAACAGGTCTACCCACGGCCCCGCCGAAATTTGCCTAAGTCCCGCCGGAGCGGGGTAGACCTGTTGGCCCCGTGACCGCCCGCCGCCACAGCGCCCCACCGGCGCCTGCGGCGGCGGAACGGCGGACTCCGCCGGCCCCGGAGCGGGGTAGACCTGTTGGCCCCGTGACCGCCCGCCGCCACAGCGCCCCACCGGCGCCTGCGGCGGCGGAACGGCGGACTCCGCCGGCCCCGGAGCGGGGTAGACCTGTTCGCCCCGTGACTGACGCCTCCGGGTACGGCTAATGGCAGCGGCCGGCCCCGGGGCTGGCTAGACAAGGCATGCCGCTACCGTCCCGGGACCGGGAGAAGCCCAGAGCCCCGTAGGGTTTCGGAGCCGGATGGCTCTAGCAGCCCTGCCCCGCCCGATCGACCCTCTTTCGAGATCCGGAAGTATTTTAAACAAACAGCCCACCACTTTTTTTCTTTTTTTCTTTTTTTTTTTTTTTTTTTATGTTGTTGTTGCTGGGTTTCTTAGCCTCGCCGGCTCCGGCTGCGCTCCGCCCCGCCCCGCCCCGCCTACCTACCCACCCACCGACCCACCCACCCACTGACGGAGGCCGCGGCGGGGCGGCCGGCGAGCGGGTAGCCGCTCGGAGGTCGGTCCCTTCACGGTCCGCAGAGGTCTTCGGCTCTCGGAGCACGCCTGGGGGGCCGCGGAGCCTCGGCGCCGAGGCGGGGCGGCCAGGTCTACCCAGGGCTGAACGCGCCGGCGCTAAGTGCGGCCGCGGCGGCCAGGTCTACCCAGCGGTCGGAACACCAAGTCCCGCCGGAGCGGGGTAGACCTGTTGGCCCCGTGACCGCCCGCCGCCACAGCGCCCCACCGGCGCCTGCGGCGGCGGAACGGCGGACTCCGCCGGCCCCGGAGCGGGGTAGACCTGTTGGCCCCGTGACCGCCCGCCGCCACAGCGCCCCACCGGCGCCTGCGGCGGCGGAACGGCGGACTCCGCCGGCCCCGGAGCGGGGTAGACCTGTTCGCCCCGTGACCGCCCGCCGCCGCAGCGCCCCTCCGACGTGTCCGGCTACGGCTGATGGCTGCGGCCGGCCCCGGGGCTGGCTAGACAAGGCATGCCGCTACCGTCCCGGGACCGGGAGAAGCCCCGAGCCCCGTAGGGCTTCGAAGCCGGATGGCTCTAGCAGCCCTGTCCCGCCCGATCGACCCTCTTTCGAGATCAGGAAGTATTTTAAACAAACAGCCCACCACTTTTTTTTTTTTTTTTTTTTTATGTTGTTGTTGCTGGGTTTCTGAGCCTCGCCGGCTCCGGCTCCGCTCCGCCCCGCCCCGCCCCGCCCCGCTCCGCCTACCTACCTACCCACCCACCCACCCACCCACCCACCCACTGACGGAGGCCGCGGCGGGGCGGCCGGCGAGCGGGTAGCCGCTCGGAGGTCGGTCCCTTCACGGTCCGCAGAGGTCTTCGGCTCTCGGAGCACGCCTGGGGGGCCGCGGAGCCTCGGCGCCGAGGCGGGGCGGCCAGGTCTACCCAGGGCTGAACGCGCCAGCGCTAAGTGCGGCCGCGGCGGCCAGGTCTACCCAGCGGTCGAAACACCAAGTCCCGCCGGAGCGGGGTAGACCTGTTGGCCCCGTGACCGCCCGCCGCCACAGCGCCCCGCCGACGTCTCCGGCTACGGCTGATGGCTGCGGCCGGCCCCGGGGCTGGCTAGACAAGGCATGCCGCTACCGTCCCGGGACCGTGAGAAGCCCCGAGCCCCGTAGGGCCACGGAGCCGGATGGCTTCTAGCAGCCCTGTCCCGCCCGATCGACCCTCTTTCGAGACCACGACGTATTTTCAGCAAACAGCTCCGCCCACCTTTTTTTTTTTTTTTTAGTTTTTTGGGTTTTTTTTTTTTTTTTTGGTGGGCTTTTTTTTGGTGTTTTTTTTTTTGGGGGCGGGGGGTTGCCCCCCTCTGAAAGAATGACTTTACTAATTGCTTGGAAGAAGGCTCTTTTCCAGGAAAAAATACTCCTGGCACACTTTTCTTTGTTTTCCGTTTGCTCCCCGTCCACTTCCAGCCGAGCTAATCGGCACCTTGTGCCCTGCAATCCGCCTGCTGACACACCGAACCGTGGCGACGGTGTCGCCACGCCCGACCCCCCCCAAAAGAGAACCTTCGGGTGGACGGCGGGGAGGGGACGCCCGTCCAGGCGGCGGCGGTCCGGGGACCATGGCGCCGGCCCCGGGGCGCGCCTCGCCTCGTCCCGTCCGGCTCCGCGCCGCTCCGCCCCGCCCACCTACCCGCCCACCCAGCGACGGAGGCCGCGGCGGGGCGGCCGGCGAGCGGGCGGGCAGCCGCTCGGAGGTCGGTCCCTTCACGGTCCGCAGAGGTCTTCGGCTCTCGGAGCACGCCTGGGGGGCCGCGGAGCCTCGACGCCGAGGCGGGGCGGCCAGGTCTACCCAGGGCTGAACGCGCCAGCGCTAAGTGCGGCCGCGGCGGCCAGGTCTACCCAGCGGTCGAAACACCAAGTCCCGCCGGAGCGGGGTAGACCTGTTGGCCCCGTGACCGCCCGCCGCCACAGCGCCCCGCCGACGTCTCCGGCTACGGCTGATGGCTGCGGCCGGCCCCGGGGCTGGCTAGACAAGGCATGCCGCTACCGTCCCGGGACCGTGAGAAGCCCCGAGCCCCGTAGGGCCTCGGAGCCGGATGGCTTCTAGCAGCCCTGACCCGCCCGATCGACCCACCTTCGAGACCACGACGTATTTTCCACAAACAGCTCCCCCCATGTTTTTGTTTTGTTTTGTTTGGGTTGGTTTTTTTGTGGGTTTTTTTGTGGGTTTTTTTTTTGGTTTTTTTTTTTTTTTTTTAAGGTTTGTTGTGGGGTTTTTTTGAGGTTTTCGTTTTTATTTTTTTTTTTTTAATTCCTCCCCCGCCCCCCCCCCCGAAAGAATGACTCTACTACTTGCTTGGAAGAAGGATCTTTTCCAGGAAAAAATACTCCTGGCACACTTTATTTGTTTTACGTTTGCTCCCCGTCCACTTCCAGCCGAGCTAATCGGCACCTTGTTCCCTTCAATCGGCCTGCTGACACACCGAACCGTGGCGACGGTGTCGCCACGCCCGACCCCCCCCAAAAGAGAACCTTCGGGTGGACGGCGGGGAGGGGACGCCCGTCCAGGCGGCGGCGGTCCGGGGACCATGGCGCCGGCCCCGGGGCGCGCCTCGCCTCGTCCCGTCCGGCTCCGCGCCGCTCCGCCCCGCCCACCTACCCGCCCACCCAGCGACGGAGGCCGCGGCGGGGCGGCGGGCGAGCGGGCAGCCGCTCGGAGGTCGGTCCCTTCACGGTCCGCAGAAGGCTTCGGCTCTCGGAGCACGCCTGGGGGGCCGCGGGGCCTCGGCGCCAAGGCGCCCGGGGCCGGCACGAAGCCGCCGGCCGGCCCTCTGCCCGCGTTCACACAAGAGAGACAGACACAGTGACGCACACCCCCGCTCCACACACGGACGTCTCTCAGAGCGCCACACACACCCCCGCGCAGCCGCACACGTGTGCGCGCACACACATAACACGCGTGCTCCCCCCTGCCCGCTCACCCCGCCCGCGGCCCTGCCCTCCAGTCTGTCGCGGCCGCCGCGCGAGGCTTGGGGGCGCCCCGCCCTTTGGCATCAGCCTCCCCGGCCCCGCCTTCGGGCTTCTCCCGCCCCCGCCCAGCGAGGGTTGGGGGCGCCCGGCCCGCTAGCGCCTGCCTCCCCGGCACCGCCTCCGGGCTTCTTCTGCCCCCGCCCAGGCTGTCGGCGGCGGCGGCGGCAGGGCAAGGAGCAGGCCGAGGCCGAGGCGGCCAGGGTCTTCGGCGAGCAGGCCGAGAGAAGTCGGCCGCCTTCCACGTCCCGGCGTTCGCGGGGGGGGGGGAGGAGCAGGTGCGAGCAGCTGTGTGCGCAGCTGCGTATGAAGGCAGGCGGGCAGGCCAGCGGGCCGGCGGACCGGTCGGGGATAGCAGGTCTGCCCCAGGGTCTGAGCAGCAAGTCCGGCGGCGGCGGCGGCGGCGGCGGCCAGGTCTACCCAGGGTCTAAGCAGCAGGTGTGGCGGCGGCGGCCAGGTCTACCCCAGGCTTGACCTGCCGGCACTAAGTGCGACCGCGGCGGCCAGGTCTACCCAGGGTCTGAGCAGCAGGACCGGCGGCGGCGGCCAGGTCTACCCAGGGTCTGAGCAGCCGGTCCGGCGGCGGCGGCCAGGTCTACCCAGGGAAGTCTATGAAGATTGCCTGGAAGCGGCGGCCAGGTCTACCCAGGGTCTAAGCAAATCCGGTCCGGCGGCGGCCAGGTCTACCCCAGGCTTTGACCAGCGGGTCCGGCGGCGGCGGCCAGGTCTACCCAGGGTCTAAGCAGCCGGTCCGGCGGCGGCCAGGTCTACCCCAGGCTTTGACCAGCGGGTCCGGCGGCGGCGGCCAGGTCTACCCAGGGTCTAAGCAGCCGGTCCGGCGGCGGCCAGGTCTACCCCAGGCTTTGACCTGCGGGTCCGGCGGCGGCGGCCAGGTCTACCCAGGGTCTGAGCAGCCGGTCCGGCGGCGGCGGCCAGGTCTACCCAGGGTCTAAGCACCGCGTCCGGCTGAGGCGGCCAGGTCGACCCAGGCTCTCGGCACCGGGACCTAAGTGTAGCCAAAGGCGGAGATCACGTCTACCCAGCGGCTTTGGCGACCGGGGGCGGAGGCCGAAGGAGAAGAGGTCTTCCTGCTTTCCCCTCGGCGGGCGACAGGGGGCGGACGAGACCACCCGGCCCACGCAGCACCCGCCAGGACGGCAGGGGGCGCCGCGGACGGGACGGGACGGGACGGGACGGGACGGTGACGGTGACGGGGCGCCGCGCGCGCTCCTCTCTGTAGCCCCCTGAGCGCCGGCCGGCCCCGCCCCGCCCCGCCCACCCACCCACCCACCCGGCCGCCGGCCCCCCCGCCCACTGACAGAGGCCGCGGTGGGGCGGGCGGCGAGCGAGCAGCCGCTTTCAGGTCGGTCCCTTCACGGTCCGCAGAGGTCTTCGGCTCTCGGAGCGGGTCTGGCGGGCCGCGGGGCCTCGGCGCCAAGGCGCCCGGGGCCGGCACGAAGCTGCCGGCCGGCCCTCTGCCCGCGTTCACACAGAGAGAGTCAGACACAGTGACGCACACCCCCGCTCCACACACGGACGTCTCTCAGAGCGCCACGCACACCCGAGCACAGCCACACACGTGCGCATGCACACACATAACACGCGTGCTCCCGCCTGCCCGCTCACCCCGTCCCCTGCCCCTGCCCTCTAGTCTGTCGCGGCTGCCGCGCGAGGCTAGGGGGCGCCCCGTCCGCTAGCGCCGGCCTCCCCGGCACCGCCTCCGAGCTGCTCCTGCCCCTGCACGGGCTCTCAGCGGCGGCAGCCTGTCCGGCCAGGTCTACCGTGGGAAGTCTCTGCAGGCGGCCCGGCGGCGGCGGCGGCCAGTTCTACCCAGGGAAGTCTTTGCAGGCGGCCCGGCGGCGGCGGCCAGGTCTTCCCAAGGCAGTCTTTGCAGCTCTTCCGGCGGCGGCCGCCGGGTGTACCCAGGGAAGTCTTTGCAGCCGGCGGCCGGGTGTACCCAGGGAAGTCATTGCAGCTTGCCTGGCGGCGGCGGCCAGGTCTACCCAGGGAAGTCAATGCAGGCGGCTCGGCGGCGGCGGCCAGGTCTACCCAGGGAAGTCATTGCAGGCGGCTCGGCGGCGGCGGCCAGGTCTACCCAGGGAAGTCATTGCAGGCGGCTCGGCGGCGGCGGCCAGGTCTACCCAGGGAAGTCAATGCAGGCGGCCCGGCGGCGGCGGCCAGGTCTACCCAGGGAAGTCTATGCAGCTTGCCTGGCGGCGGCGGCCAGGTCTACCCAGGAAAATCCT
>WQNJ02000135.1:32500-35000 GCA_016584745.2 Phylloscopus trochilus trochilus
ACGCACGAGCCGAGTGATCCACCGCTAAGAGTTGTCTGGCTTTCGGCACCGACTCCGCGCGCGCGGAGGGGCCGGGACCGCTCGCGTGGAACGGCCCCCTTTTTTGCTCGGCGAGGACGCGCCTCGCCTGCGACCGTACGAGCACACACACAAACGACCGTGAGGAGGCGGAGGGGAAAAAAAAATTAACCCCACGCAACGCTCCGAAGGCCGGCAAAGATGAAGCCGGGGGGGCACGCACCCCCGACCGCCTCCCCCCGCGAGGGGAGGCGCCGGCCTCGCATGCCGTCCTTCGGAGGCGGCCCAGGCGCCCGGGCTCGGCCCGGTCTCCGCGCGGAGAGAGCCGCGCGGCGCGCGCCGGACCGCGGGGGGAGACGGCCCGCCCGGCCTCTCTGACGGGAACGACGCACGCGCGCCACCGGGGGAGCCGGGGGCGCGACCGTCGGCCCCCGCCCCGCGACTCGCTTTCCCTCGACCGCGCCGCGGACGCCCGCGGAGCGACGCCGCACCGCAGTCGCGGCCGGCCCTTCTCTCTCTCTGGCTCTGGCTCTTCCCCAGCGGCCTCGCAACGCCCGGAGACGACCCGCGGCGACGAACCGCCTCGCCGACGCGACCCCGCGCGGGACCGCTCCCGCCGGAAGGCTTAGCGTCTGACGGCCGCAGCCCCGCCACCGGCGCCGGAGGCGGACGCCACCGAGTCCCGAGCCGGCATCGCGAGCGCCCGAGGCCTGCCGGGCGGCAGACCCACCGCCCCTGCGGCCGCACTCCCGAGACCGCCGCCGCCTCTTCGCACCATCCGGGCCCCCTTGCCAACGAGCACGCGCCCGGTGGAGGGCTCTGACGGCGCTGAGCCGGGGGGCAACGCCCGCTCTCCTCGCTTCCGCTCAGAGACCGGGACGGGGAGCGCCCCCGCGGCCGCGCCGCAGGCCCGTCCGTTCGGCCCACACGCGGCCCGGGAGGGGAGACGGGGAAGCGACGGGCGGGGCTCGGGCCGGGACCGCCACAGGCGACGGCAGGCGCCTCCCGGCCGACCACCCCCCGAGGGGGACACCCGTCGAGCGGCGACGCCGCCGCTCGGCACGGGGTCGGCCGCACTCGTCGGCATCCAGCGACGGAGGGAACCGCAGAGCGCTCGACCCGGGCGGGCCGGCGATCGAGGCGGAGACGGCCGGCGGACGGCGCCGCCGCCGCGGCGCCTTCGGGGAAGAAAGGCCGTCGAGAGGAGAGAGAGAGGAAAGGCGCGGCCGCGCCCGGCGCGGCGCCGCGCACGGACGGACCGCGACGGCGGCCGAGGAGAAAAAGCGAGAGCGCGGGCGGGCCCCGGCGGCCGCAACCCCGCGGCCGAGGAAGGGCGGAGAGCGCGCGCTCTCCGCCGCCGGCGCGGTCGCCCCGTTTCGAGACCGGCGGGTCGGCCCCGCGGCCGGATCGCGCGCCACGGCCTCTCCGCCGAGACCGGGCCGCGGAGAGGGGGGGGCAGGGAGCCCCTCCCCGGCGCGGACACGGGTGGCCCCGCGCGCGCGCGCGCGCGGCGGCACGACGCCGACGACCGGGAGCGCGGCCGGCCGCAACGGACACCACCGCAGGGGATCGGCGGGAGTAGCTCCCCACCCCTCGATGGCGCCGCGCCGCCGCCCGCCAGACCCGCCGCCGCCGCCGAACTCCGCCGCCGCCGCGGCGGGGCCGCGCCGAGCCGCCCGAGTCTTTAAACCTCCGCCCGGCTCGGCGGCCCTTTCCGCTCCGCTCCCCCTCCCCACGCTTTCAGCGTTTGACGACGCCGAAGGAGGGAGGGGAGAAAAAGCGGCGGGACCGCCGAGACGCGGAGCGCTAGGTACCTGGCCCTGGGGCGAGGGAAACGACCTGAATGGCCCCGCCGGGGTGCCTCCCCCACTGCCGCCCTCGGGGGAGCGTCCGCCGGCGGGGGCGCGCCCGACGTCCACCGCCACCACCGCGGGATCCGTCTCGGGGCCCGGGGTTTCCCTCAGTAGCCCGGCGCTGCGCCCGAGAGGACCGCCGCGGCTCGGGCCGCCCCGCCGGAGCGGGGACGCGGCCCGGCCACCGAGAGCCTCGCGCACCTGCCCCCGCCGAGACAGAAGCCCCGGCGGCGGAGGGCTCGCGCGCGCGCGCGCGCGCCCGAGGCGCGGCCCGGAACGCCCATAGAGGCCCGGCCCTTGGCAGTTCCTCTCGTCGCGCGAGGGGCCGTTCGGCCCGGGAGCGGGAGGCCTTCCGCCGGGCGGCGAAAGCCCCCCCTTCTCCCCCGGTGCGGGAGGGGGCCGGAGGAGACGCCTCCTCCGAGCCCCGCGAAGCGGCCCCGCGCGGCCCGCTTTTCCCCCACACCCTATCCCCGGGCCGTTGCCCGACAAAAGGAAGGGGCGAGCGAAAAGGGACGCGACGGGGCGTGCCTCCGGGAGGGGCCGTGCCGATCACCCCTCCCTCCCGCACGCGGAGCGTCCCGCTCGCGCGGCGCCGAGGAGAGCCGGGCCCGAGCGAACTCGGGCCGCGC
>WQNJ02000135.1:37500-47500 GCA_016584745.2 Phylloscopus trochilus trochilus
GCCCCTCCGCCCCCACCCGCCGCGCGGCGGGGAGGCGGGCGGCGGGGACGAAGCCCCCACACCCCTCGCGGCAGCAACCGGACCCCGGCGGCCGGCCCTTCCCGCGACGCCGCGGGCAAGGAGCCGGGACCGCTGCGCAGCTTCGGCTTCGGACCAACGACGCGCGGGCCTTCTTTCCCTCTCGCTCTCTCTCTGTTCCTTCTCGGCCTCGCGCCCGGGAGCGGCACGCACGGCGCGCGGAACGGGACCCGGCCCGGGGCTGACCCGCCCCCGAGGTCGGCCCGCCCGCCGGCCGGTCGCGGGCCAGCGCGACCGGCCGCCAGCGAGGTCGGCGCCGAAGGGAACCCGCTCGGGGAGGAGCGAGCCCCGCTCCGACGCGTCACCCCCCGCCGGGCCGCGCGGAAAAAGCATCGGACGTGCTAGAGGAGACAGCGACCCGACGAGGCGGGCGCGGCCCGGACACCGAGGCCCCTCGGCCGGGGCGGCTCGCTCCGCAGCAGGGCGGCAGCGCGACAAAAGGAGCGCCGTGCGTCGCGCGCGGAACGGGCTCTTTTCCCCCGTCTCCGCGCCCCATCCGAACATCGCTTCCCCTCTTTTCTCTCTCTGGGCACAGCTCTCGGCTCCGCTCCGGTCGCACCGCCGCCCGGCGCTGCTCGCGGCCGGCACCCACGGGGCTCCAACCCGGACCGGGGCCGGCACCGGCGCCTCGCGCGGTTTGAAGGACACCTGAAGGCTCACGGGGCCACGCGGCCGTCACACAGCCCGGGACGGTAAAGACGCCCTTCCCCGCGGCGGGAAGGGCGACACCTCGCCTGCGACGGGAAGCGAATTGGAAAGGAGACCGCCCTGCACGAGCACCCGACACCGCCGCGACTTCCCCGTGACAGAGAAGCCTCGGAAGAGCCGGGCCGCCGGGGGCCCTCTCCGACGCGACCCGAAAAGCCTCATCGATCGGAAGGAAAGGAAGAGCGGCCGCCCGAAACGCGGCCGCTCACGCCACAAAGTCCTGGGACAACGGCAACGGAAGCCCGGCACGCACGGCCCCTCCAACCGGGCTCCCGCCTTCGTGCGTGCGCGCCAGCGAGCGGGACACGTCCCCGAGAGGCCCTCTCCGCGGCTTGGCACCGCCGAGCCTCCCCGACGCGCCCGAGGGCTTCTTCACAGCGGAGGAGAAGGAGAGCGGGGGGTGCCGCCACCCGAACCCGCGGAAAACGGTTCCCTTCCAACGAGACAACGGCGAGACGGGGGACCCCGGCACCGCCAGGGAACCCCGACCGAGCGTGCGACAGAAAGCGCCACCGACCACGCCGCGGGGCCACCGGCTTTCGCCCGCCTCGCGGCGATCGGCTTCCCTCCGGAAAAAAGCCGGGGGACGGCAAAAAAAAAAAAAGCACACAGCGCGCATCGCACGACCCCGTGCTAAGCCACGGGGGTCGCGGGCCAGGTGGGGGGGGGGAGAAAACGAGGCTCGCGCCTCTCTCTCGCTCGCTTTTCCTCTTCTCCCCCCTTTCTCCCAACCACATCTCGTTCTCCCTTCAAGCTCGCCTTCAACGGGGCCCGCGACCCTTCGGTCGGCGCTCGCTTCCACAGTGCCGCGGCTTAGGGCCACGAGAGAAAAAAATAAAAAATACAAGGGCCAGGCAAGGCAGCCCCCACTCTGCCCGCACGCCCAGAGAAAAAAAAAAAAGCGGACCCGCTCGGAAGAACCCAAGCCCCACCGGCAACCACAGCAGCCGGGGCAGGCCAGACACCACGGGCCGCCCGCGGCAGAGCGGCTCGATCGCGCCGGTCACGACCGACGGAAGGGCGAGGCGCCGCCGCCTCGCCCGCCACATCTCCCCGGGGCTCTCTGTCGGGTTCGGGTCCGTCCGCACGCCAAGGCGAGCCGGCCACCGCGGCCGGCCGCCGGCCCGCGCCACATCCCGGCCCGCTACGCGGGTCCCCGGCTTAAGGCCGAGGAAGGGGGACGACTCGACAACGACACGCGGCGGGAAAAGAACGGGGTGCCGCCACCCCGCCCCACCCACACCGCTCTCATCGGGCGGCTCCCGTCACCGAGCCCCTCGAGCATCAAACCGGGCCACAGGCCGAGGCAAGGCCGCGCGCCCCACGGGAGCGTCCCCGCAGCACTTCCGACACGGAACACCCCACGCTGGCCAACGAAAGTCGGGAGGAGCGGGGAACGGGGCGCCGCCACCTCGGCCGACCGGGCCCGTCCTCGGGGCTCTCGGGAAAGGCCGGGGAAAGCCTCAGCGGCAGTCTCTCGACGGGGCCCAGAGCCCCGGCCACGCACACCCTTCTCTCTCTCTTTCTCGCGGGCCGCCGGCCGCCTGCACCGGACGGACCCCGCGGAAAAAAAACACGCCCGGCAGAGCGGGCCCCGGCTTAAGGCCGAGCGCAAAGAAGGGCGAAGAGGCGCCGCCGCCTCACCGACCGCCACGTCCCCGGAGGGACGCGGGGGCCCTCGCCCTTCGCGAAGCCGGCAGGCACGCCAAGCCGGGCCGGAGCGGGACGCGCTCGCGGCTTGCCCTCCACCACGCCACCACCACTGCACCCAGTCCTGGCTGGGCGAGACGGGAACCCGGGACAGAGCCACGCGACTCGTCCCGCGCGTGCCGCAGACGGCACGCGCTCTCGGACACAGGCACGGGACCAGCCTGCGGGGATGCGGCCCGTCAGTCACGCTCCCGTAATACGGACAGACGAGTCCAAGGCTGCGGGGGCCCCCAAGAGAACGACTCGATGGCGACCGCGGCGGCGCACCGGCGCGCGCCGCCTCCTACGGTGACGTAACCGGAGGCGACCGACAACAGCGACCCCTCGGTGAACTTCCGGGAGAACCGGGGAGAACAGGTCTACCCACGGCCCCGCCGAAATTTGCCTAAGTCCCGCCGGAGCGGGGTAGACCTGTTGGCCCCGTGACCGCCCGCCGCCACAGCGCCCCACCGGCGCCTGCGGCGGCGGAACGGCGGACTCCGCCGGCCCCGGAGCGGGGTAGACCTGTTGGCCCCGTGACCGCCCGCCGCCACAGCGCCCCACCGGCGCCTGCGGCGGCGGAACGGCGGACTCCGCCGGCCCCGGAGCGGGGTAGACCTGTTCGCCCCGTGACTGACGCCTCCGGGTACGGCTAATGGCAGCGGCCGGCCCCGGGGCTGGCTAGACAAGGCATGCCGCTACCGTCCCGGGACCGGGAGAAGCCCAGAGCCCCGTAGGGTTTCGGAGCCGGATGGCTCTAGCAGCCCTGCCCCGCCCGATCGACCCTCTTTCGAGATCCGGAAGTATTTTAAACAAACAGCCCACCACTTTTTTTCTTTTTTTCTTTTTTTTTTTTTTTTTTTATGTTGTTGTTGCTGGGTTTCTTAGCCTCGCCGGCTCCGGCTGCGCTCCGCCCCGCCCCGCCCCGCCTACCTACCCACCCACCGACCCACCCACCCACTGACGGAGGCCGCGGCGGGGCGGCCGGCGAGCGGGTAGCCGCTCGGAGGTCGGTCCCTTCACGGTCCGCAGAGGTCTTCGGCTCTCGGAGCACGCCTGGGGGGCCGCGGAGCCTCGGCGCCGAGGCGGGGCGGCCAGGTCTACCCAGGGCTGAACGCGCCGGCGCTAAGTGCGGCCGCGGCGGCCAGGTCTACCCAGCGGTCGGAACACCAAGTCCCGCCGGAGCGGGGTAGACCTGTTGGCCCCGTGACCGCCCGCCGCCACAGCGCCCCACCGGCGCCTGCGGCGGCGGAACGGCGGACTCCGCCGGCCCCGGAGCGGGGTAGACCTGTTGGCCCCGTGACCGCCCGCCGCCACAGCGCCCCACCGGCGCCTGCGGCGGCGGAACGGCGGACTCCGCCGGCCCCGGAGCGGGGTAGACCTGTTCGCCCCGTGACCGCCCGCCGCCGCAGCGCCCCTCCGACGTGTCCGGCTACGGCTGATGGCTGCGGCCGGCCCCGGGGCTGGCTAGACAAGGCATGCCGCTACCGTCCCGGGACCGGGAGAAGCCCCGAGCCCCGTAGGGCTTCGAAGCCGGATGGCTCTAGCAGCCCTGTCCCGCCCGATCGACCCTCTTTCGAGATCAGGAAGTATTTTAAACAAACAGCCCACCACTTTTTTTTTTTTTTTTTTTTTATGTTGTTGTTGCTGGGTTTCTGAGCCTCGCCGGCTCCGGCTCCGCTCCGCCCCGCCCCGCCCCGCCCCGCTCCGCCTACCTACCTACCCACCCACCCACCCACCCACCCACCCACTGACGGAGGCCGCGGCGGGGCGGCCGGCGAGCGGGTAGCCGCTCGGAGGTCGGTCCCTTCACGGTCCGCAGAGGTCTTCGGCTCTCGGAGCACGCCTGGGGGGCCGCGGAGCCTCGGCGCCGAGGCGGGGCGGCCAGGTCTACCCAGGGCTGAACGCGCCAGCGCTAAGTGCGGCCGCGGCGGCCAGGTCTACCCAGCGGTCGAAACACCAAGTCCCGCCGGAGCGGGGTAGACCTGTTGGCCCCGTGACCGCCCGCCGCCACAGCGCCCCGCCGACGTCTCCGGCTACGGCTGATGGCTGCGGCCGGCCCCGGGGCTGGCTAGACAAGGCATGCCGCTACCGTCCCGGGACCGTGAGAAGCCCCGAGCCCCGTAGGGCCACGGAGCCGGATGGCTTCTAGCAGCCCTGTCCCGCCCGATCGACCCTCTTTCGAGACCACGACGTATTTTCAGCAAACAGCTCCGCCCACCTTTTTTTTTTTTTTTTAGTTTTTTGGGTTTTTTTTTTTTTTTTTTGGTGGGCTTTTTTTTGGTGTTTTTTTTTTTGGGGGCGGGGGGTTGCCCCCCTCTGAAAGAATGACTTTACTAATTGCTTGGAAGAAGGCTCTTTTCCAGGAAAAAATACTCCTGGCACACTTTTCTTTGTTTTCCGTTTGCTCCCCGTCCACTTCCAGCCGAGCTAATCGGCACCTTGTGCCCTGCAATCCGCCTGCTGACACACCGAACCGTGGCGACGGTGTCGCCACGCCCGACCCCCCCCAAAAGAGAACCTTCGGGTGGACGGCGGGGAGGGGACGCCCGTCCAGGCGGCGGCGGTCCGGGGACCATGGCGCCGGCCCCGGGGCGCGCCTCGCCTCGTCCCGTCCGGCTCCGCGCCGCTCCGCCCCGCCCACCTACCCGCCCACCCAGCGACGGAGGCCGCGGCGGGGCGGCCGGCGAGCGGGCGGGCAGCCGCTCGGAGGTCGGTCCCTTCACGGTCCGCAGAGGTCTTCGGCTCTCGGAGCACGCCTGGGGGGCCGCGGAGCCTCGACGCCGAGGCGGGGCGGCCAGGTCTACCCAGGGCTGAACGCGCCAGCGCTAAGTGCGGCCGCGGCGGCCAGGTCTACCCAGCGGTCGAAACACCAAGTCCCGCCGGAGCGGGGTAGACCTGTTGGCCCCGTGACCGCCCGCCGCCACAGCGCCCCGCCGACGTCTCCGGCTACGGCTGATGGCTGCGGCCGGCCCCGGGGCTGGCTAGACAAGGCATGCCGCTACCGTCCCGGGACCGTGAGAAGCCCCGAGCCCCGTAGGGCCTCGGAGCCGGATGGCTTCTAGCAGCCCTGACCCGCCCGATCGACCCACCTTCGAGACCACGACGTATTTTCCACAAACAGCTCCCCCCATGTTTTTGTTTTGTTTTGTTTGGGTTGGTTTTTTTGTGGGTTTTTTTGTGGGTTATTTTTTTTGGTTTTTTTTTTTTTTTTTTAAGGTTTGTTGTGGGGTTTTTTTGAGGTTTTCGTTTTTATTTTTTTTTTTTTAATTCCTCCCCCGCCCCCCCCCCCCGAAAGAATGACTCTACTACTTGCTTGGAAGAAGGATCTTTTCCAGGAAAAAATACTCCTGGCACACTTTATTTGTTTTACGTTTGCTCCCCGTCCACTTCCAGCCGAGCTAATCGGCACCTTGTTCCCTTCAATCGGCCTGCTGACACACCGAACCGTGGCGACGGTGTCGCCACGCCCGACCCCCCCCAAAAGAGAACCTTCGGGTGGACGGCGGGGAGGGGACGCCCGTCCAGGCGGCGGCGGTCCGGGGACCATGGCGCCGGCCCCGGGGCGCGCCTCGCCTCGTCCCGTCCGGCTCCGCGCCGCTCCGCCCCGCCCACCTACCCGCCCACCCAGCGACGGAGGCCGCGGCGGGGCGGCGGGCGAGCGGGCAGCCGCTCGGAGGTCGGTCCCTTCACGGTCCGCAGAAGGCTTCGGCTCTCGGAGCACGCCTGGGGGGCCGCGGGGCCTCGGCGCCAAGGCGCCCGGGGCCGGCACGAAGCCGCCGGCCGGCCCTCTGCCCGCGTTCACACAAGAGAGACAGACACAGTGACGCACACCCCCGCTCCACACACGGACGTCTCTCAGAGCGCCACACACACCCCCGCGCAGCCGCACACGTGTGCGCGCACACACATAACACGCGTGCTCCCCCCTGCCCGCTCACCCCGCCCGCGGCCCTGCCCTCCAGTCTGTCGCGGCCGCCGCGCGAGGCTTGGGGGCGCCCCGCCCTTTGGCATCAGCCTCCCCGGCCCCGCCTTCGGGCTTCTCCCGCCCCCGCCCAGCGAGGGTTGGGGGCGCCCGGCCCGCTAGCGCCTGCCTCCCCGGCACCGCCTCCGGGCTTCTTCTGCCCCCGCCCAGGCTGTCGGCGGCGGCGGCGGCAGGGCAAGGAGCAGGCCGAGGCCGAGGCGGCCAGGGTCTTCGGCGAGCAGGCCGAGAGAAGTCGGCCGCCTTCCACGTCCCGGCGTTCGCGGGGGGGGGGGAGGAGCAGGTGCGAGCAGCTGTGTGCGCAGCTGCGTATGAAGGCAGGCGGGCAGGCCAGCGGGCCGGCGGACCGGTCGGGGATAGCAGGTCTGCCCCAGGGTCTGAGCAGCAAGTCCGGCGGCGGCGGCGGCGGCGGCGGCCAGGTCTACCCAGGGTCTAAGCAGCAGGTGTGGCGGCGGCGGCCAGGTCTACCCCAGGCTTGACCTGCCGGCACTAAGTGCGACCGCGGCGGCCAGGTCTACCCAGGGTCTGAGCAGCAGGACCGGCGGCGGCGGCCAGGTCTACCCAGGGTCTGAGCAGCCGGTCCGGCGGCGGCGGCCAGGTCTACCCAGGGAAGTCTATGAAGATTGCCTGGAAGCGGCGGCCAGGTCTACCCAGGGTCTAAGCAAATCCGGTCCGGCGGCGGCCAGGTCTACCCCAGGCTTTGACCAGCGGGTCCGGCGGCGGCGGCCAGGTCTACCCAGGGTCTAAGCAGCCGGTCCGGCGGCGGCCAGGTCTACCCCAGGCTTTGACCAGCGGGTCCGGCGGCGGCGGCCAGGTCTACCCAGGGTCTAAGCAGCCGGTCCGGCGGCGGCCAGGTCTACCCCAGGCTTTGACCTGCGGGTCCGGCGGCGGCGGCCAGGTCTACCCAGGGTCTGAGCAGCCGGTCCGGCGGCGGCGGCCAGGTCTACCCAGGGTCTAAGCACCGCGTCCGGCTGAGGCGGCCAGGTCGACCCAGGCTCTCGGCACCGGGACCTAAGTGTAGCCAAAGGCGGAGATCACGTCTACCCAGCGGCTTTGGCGACCGGGGGCGGAGGCCGAAGGAGAAGAGGTCTTCCTGCTTTCCCCTCGGCGGGCGACAGGGGGCGGACGAGACCACCCGGCCCACGCAGCACCCGCCAGGACGGCAGGGGGCGCCGCGGACGGGACGGGACGGGACGGGACGGGACGGTGACGGTGACGGGGCGCCGCGCGCGCTCCTCTCTGTAGCCCCCTGAGCGCCGGCCGGCCCCGCCCCGCCCCGCCCACCCACCCACCCACCCGGCCGCCGGCCCCCCCGCCCACTGACAGAGGCCGCGGTGGGGCGGGCGGCGAGCGAGCAGCCGCTTTCAGGTCGGTCCCTTCACGGTCCGCAGAGGTCTTCGGCTCTCGGAGCGGGTCTGGCGGGCCGCGGGGCCTCGGCGCCAAGGCGCCCGGGGCCGGCACGAAGCTGCCGGCCGGCCCTCTGCCCGCGTTCACACAGAGAGAGTCAGACACAGTGACGCACACCCCCGCTCCACACACGGACGTCTCTCAGAGCGCCACGCACACCCGAGCACAGCCACACACGTGCGCATGCACACACATAACACGCGTGCTCCCGCCTGCCCGCTCACCCCGTCCCCTGCCCCTGCCCTCTAGTCTGTCGCGGCTGCCGCGCGAGGCTAGGGGGCGCCCCGTCCGCTAGCGCCGGCCTCCCCGGCACCGCCTCCGAGCTGCTCCTGCCCCTGCACGGGCTCTCAGCGGCGGCAGCCTGTCCGGCCAGGTCTACCGTGGGAAGTCTCTGCAGGCGGCCCGGCGGCGGCGGCGGCCAGTTCTACCCAGGGAAGTCTTTGCAGGCGGCCCGGCGGCGGCGGCCAGGTCTTCCCAAGGCAGTCTTTGCAGCTCTTCCGGCGGCGGCCGCCGGGTGTACCCAGGGAAGTCTTTGCAGCCGGCGGCCGGGTGTACCCAGGGAAGTCATTGCAGCTTGCCTGGCGGCGGCGGCCAGGTCTACCCAGGGAAGTCAATGCAGGCGGCTCGGCGGCGGCGGCCAGGTCTACCCAGGGAAGTCATTGCAGGCGGCTCGGCGGCGGCGGCCAGGTCTACCCAGGGAAGTCATTGCAGGCGGCTCGGCGGCGGCGGCCAGGTCTACCCAGGGAAGTCAATGCAGGCGGCCCGGCGGCGGCGGCCAGGTCTACCCAGGGAAGTCTATGCAGCTTGCCTGGCGGCGGCGGCCAGGTCTACCCAGGAAAATCCTTGCAGCCGGCGGCCAGATCTACCCAGGGAAGTGTCTGCAGATTGCCTGGAAGCGGCGGCCAGGTCTACCCAGGGAAGTGTCTGCAGATTGCCTGGAAGCGGAGGCCAGGTCTACCCAGGGAGGTCTTTGCAGGCGGCCCGGCGGCGGCCAGGTCTACCCAGGGAAGACTATGAAGATTGCCTGGAAGCGGCGGCCAGGTCTACCCAGGGTCTAAGCAAATCCGGCCCGGCGGCGGCCAGGTCTACCCCAGGCTTGACCTGCCGGCACTAAGTGCGGCCGTGGCGGCCAGGTCTACCCAGCACCTAAGCAGCGGGCCCGGCGGCGGCGGCCAGGTCTACCCAGGGAAGTCAATGCAGGCGGCCCGGCGGCGGCGGCCAGGTCTACCCAGGGAAGTCTATGAAGATTGCCTGGAAGCGGCGGCCAGGTCTACCCAGGGTCTAAGCAAATCCGGCCCGGCGGCGGCCAGGTCTACCCCAGGCTTGACCTGGCACGAAGTGCAGTCGTGGCGGCCAGGTCTACCCAGGGAAGTCAATGCAGGCGGCCCGGCGGCGGCGGCCAGGTCTACCCAGGGAAGGCATTGCAGGCGGCTCGGCGGCGGCGGCGGCCAGGTCTACCCAGGGAAGTGCCTGCAGATTGCTTGGTAGCGGCGGCCAGGTCTACCCAGGAAGGTATTTGCCGGCGGCCCGGCGGCGGCGGCGGCCAGGTCTACCCAGGGAAGTCATTGCAGGCGGCTCGGCGGCGGCGGCCAGGTCTACCCCAGGATTGACCTGCCGGCACTAAGTGCGGCCGTGGCGGCCAGGTCTACCCAGGATCTAAGCAGCGGGTCCGGCGGCGGCGGCCAGGTCTACCCAGGGAAGTCTCTGCAGGCGGCCCGCCGGCGGGGGCGGCGGCCAGGTCTACCGGTGGTCTCGGCACCGGGTGCAAGGGGCGAACGGAGAGAACAGGTCTACCTTAGGGGTAGGACTCCCCGGGAACCAAGTCCAGCCGGAGGTGGAGACCAGGTCTACCCGGCGGTCTGGCGACCGGATGCAAAGGGCGAACGGAGAGAACAGGTCTACCTGCTTTCCCCTCGCCGGGCGACAGGGGGCGGGCGAGGCCGCTCGGCCCACGCAGCACCTGCTGGGGCGGGACGGCGACGGGGCGCTGCGCGCGGTCCTCTCTGCAGCCCTCTAGCGCCTCCCGCCGCGCCGGGCAGCCGGTGCGCCGCAAGGAAGTGGCGCCGCGCGCGGCTGCCTGCCCCGCCCGGCCCTGGACACCAGGTCTACCCGTGCGCCGGGAGACGGCAGCGGGCG
>WQNJ02000135.1:52500-55000 GCA_016584745.2 Phylloscopus trochilus trochilus
AATTCAGCGGGTCGCCACGTCTGATCTGAGGTCGCAAGCCCAAAGGAGAAGGAAAAAGACGCCGCCCCGCCGCCGCCGCCCCCTCTGCTCCTTCTCCACGCCGAACCCCCGGGCGAGCCCGCCAATCCCCCATCGGCGCCCGCGCGCCCAGGGGAAGACGGGAGAGGGAGGGAGGAGAAGGAGGGAGAGAGCGACGACGCCGAGACGGACGCGCGGCCCCATCCCGGAGACGACGGCCGAACCGAAAAAGGACGCCCTCGGCAGAGACGGCCCCGAACGGGGTTCAAAAACCGGCCGGGCGGCCCGGCCGCGCGGCGGCCTCGACGGGGAAGAGAGAGCGAGAGAGCGCGGCGACGGCGCCCCTCGGCGCGCGCGCGCCCGAGACGACCGCGGAGAGAGGCCGGGGACGGGAAGGGGGACGGGGGGCCGCCCCCCGAGCCCGGCGCTCCCCCCCGTGGCTCGCGCGCGCGGCAGCACGGCACGGTCCCGCCCCGCGCGGTACCCACCCGCAGACAGCCGCCCGCACGGGGGGGGAGCCCCGGGGGGCGAGGCCCGCGCCTCGCCCCCCCCATTCTCGCCCCTTTTTTCTCTCTCTCCGGGCCCCCTCGGCGCCGCGTCCGCGACGCCGTCTAGACTTCTCGCTCTCTTCCCCGGCCGCCGCGCCGCCGAGCACCGCGGCGCGGCCCCCGGTCGAGGACGAGCTCCGCCCCTGCGGCTCGCTCCGGGAGCGGGGAGCTACGGAGCGCTCCCCGAGTCTGCATTTAAGGGGACGAAGGCCCTTTGGCGCGGCGCTCCGGCCGACGCGGGACGGAACGGACGGACCGCGCGACACGACCGACGGCCGCCGGGCCCCGCGGGGCGAGGACGGGGGACCGAGGCCGCCGAGGAAAACCGCTTCCCTCGCCGACCCGCGGCGCCACCGCCCTTCCCCCCTCCGGGGCACCGGCCGACCGCCGCCCGCGCTCGCTAGACCGCCCGCCCGCCCGCCCGCCGCCGGGCGACCGCGGCTTACGACGGGCCTGCGAGAAAACCCCCAGCCGCGCCGCCGGGGTGACCCCCCCGGACGGCGATTGATCGTCACGCGACGCTCAGACAGGCGTAGCCCCGGGAGGAACCCGGGGCCGCAAGTGCGTTCGAAGTGTCGATGATCAATGTGTCCTGCAATTCACATTAATTCTCGCAGCTAGCTGCGTTCTTCATCGACGCACGAGCCGAGTGATCCACCGCTAAGAGTTGTCTGGCTTTCGGCACCGACTCCGCGCGCGCGGAGGGGCCGGGACCGCTCGCGTGGAACGGCCCCCTTTTTTGCTCGGCGAGGACGCGCCTCGCCTGCGACCGTACGAGCACACACACAAACGACCGTGAGGAGGCGGAGGGGAAAAAAAAATTAACCCCACGCAACGCTCCGAAGGCCGGCAAAGATGAAGCCGGGGGGGCACGCACCCCCGACCGCCTCCCCCCGCGAGGGGAGGCGCCGGCCTCGCATGCCGTCCTTCGGAGGCGGCCCAGGCGCCCGGGCTCGGCCCGGTCTCCGCGCGGAGAGAGCCGCGCGGCGCGCGCCGGACCGCGGGGGGAGACGGCCCGCCCGGCCTCTCTGACGGGAACGACGCACGCGCGCCACCGGGAGAGCCGGGGGCGCGACCGTCGGCCCCCGCCCCGCGACTCGCTTTCCCTCGACCGCGCCGCGGACGCCCGCGGAGCGACGCCGCGCCGCCGTCGCGGCCGGCCCTTCTCTCTCTCTCTGCCTCTGGCTCTTCCCCAGCGGCCTCGCAACGCCCGAGACGACCCGCGGCGACGAACCGCCTCGCCGACGCGACCCCGCGCGGGACCGCTCCCGCCGGAAGGCTTCGCGTCTGACGGCCGCAGCCCCGCCGCCGGCGCCGGAGGCGGACGCCACCGAGTCCCGAGCCGGCATCGCGAGCGCCCGAGGCCTGCCGGGCGGCAGACCCACCGCCCCTGCGGCCGCACTCCCGAGACCGCCGCCGCCTCTTCGCACCATCCGGGCCCCCTTGCCAACGAGCACGCGCCCGGTGGAGGGCTCTGACGGCGCTGAGCCGGGGGGCAACGCCCGCTCTCCTCGCTTCCGCTCAGAGACCGGGACGGGGAGCGCCCCCGCGGCCGCGCCGCAGGCCCGTCCGTTCGGCCCACACGCGGCCCGGGAGGGGAGACGGGGAAGCGACGGGCGGGGCTCGGGCCGGGACCGCCACAGGCGACGGCAGGCGCCTCCCGGCCGACCACCCCCCGAGGGGGACACCCGTCGAGCGGCGACGCCGCCGCTCGGCACGGGGTCGGCCGCACTCGTCGGCATCCAGCGACGGAGGGAACCGCAGAGCGCTCGACCCGGGCGGGCCGGCGATCGAGGCGGAGACGGCCGGCGGACGGCGCCGCCACCGCGGCGCCTTCGGGGAAGAAAGGCCGTCGAGGGGAGAGAGAGGAGAGAGAGAGGAAAGGCGCGGCCGCGCCCGGCGCGGCGCCGCGCGCGGACGGACCGCGACGGCGG